>JANHFL010002215.1:196518-207913 GCA_032468155.1 Oxyrhabdium leporinum
TCCATTCTCCGCTGCGCGTGCAAGAATCCTGTGGTACTACTGTAAAAAAAACCCCACCGTAGTTCAGACCTTCCAACGTCTCATGAAAAAAAAAAAATCTTGCGAGTAACTTACCGTAGTCCAACAGATCTCTTGCATGCGCAGCGGAGAACGGACCTGGAAAGCAGGTTAGTGAAGGGATGTCACTGCCCGGGGGGGGGGGGGGGGGCGGGGGGCTTGGCATGGGTGCTCTGGCTGAAGTGTCTTTAGGTAAGCTGGTGTGGAGCGCATGGGGCAGTTCCGCACCCACTACCTTGCTTCGCCCTCCACCTCCCTTGCCTTGTTTTGTTCTTCGTGACACGAATTGCAGGCGCACTCGCCTGGTGGCAGTGGCACCTGCTGAGTGGCAGCTGGAGCCTGCTGCTGACCCCTCTTCTGCGGCTGCTTGCCGCCACTCGCACGAATCGTCCTGGCCTTCAGAGGCCTGTCAGAAGGCATCAGCAGCCTTTAACAGAGAATCTATTATCTTGTATTTTGTAAGCTGTGGCTTTTTAATAGAAGGTTAAGGTTAGGGTTAAAGTTGTTAAATTGCAATGAAACACCTTTTTTTCTTTTCTTTAATGGAAGAGAGTGTGGCTGTCTTCAAGCTGAAACCCATATAAAATTGAGCAAATTCACATCTTCCCTTTTAAAATATAAATTTAAACAGCATTGGATTTTGGTTTTTTATTTCCAATGAAATTGTGTTATTTTAAAAATTGTAAGTTGTTACTACAAATTTTGTAATATGAAAGACAAATTTAGAGGAGACAACCAAAATTTTGAATTCTACCTGGAAACTGCTCGTGTAGTTTATGGAGTAGTGTTACATGGGCTTATCAAGGTATATTCATATGTAGCTACTCATCCTGATGCTTTGTGGACCAACTGCGATTGTTGAATTTCTTCAAGGACAGTCTACATTGAGTACATTGCTAAAATTGAAGCAGAGGTAAGCCATATGAGTGACTGCAAGTAGGGCCTCCCAATCAGGACAATCACCTTGAGATTACCATTACAGCTCATCTTCTTATTTCTTCCCACTTTGGTGCTTGTAATCAGTCCATTCCTAAATTTGTAAAATATTCTTGTTTCAGACCCTTCTTCCTAACCATTTTACAATTCCCACTGCAGAATATCAGATGAAAATAGAGCTCTGCCTTTAAGAATTCCTTTAGATGGCCTTGTGCAAATGTGGTGTAAAAAAATTAAAAGAACATGCAGGTTTCATACAATGATCTGGAACCATCATGCTGGTCTGTATCTAGCATACTTTTATTTACTTTTATTAGTAAGCCTGCTCAAAAATCCTGCTTGGATTTCCGAGCTTGGTTGTTTTGTTGCAGATATTCATTACCAATGAAAGTAATATCATCAGAACTAGTAAGGAATGGGGTTTGCTCTCCTTTTATATAGTGATGACTTGCCCTGCAAGTGTTGATGGGAATGGTCTTGGGGGTTCTTTGACTGGGCTGTTGTTTCATTCTCAGTCATGTCTATGGTCTGCTACCATGACAGGCATTCCACAACTTTCCCAAGATTTCAAATGAATGGAACATGAACTCAAAATTCTATTCCTCTGAAAGAAAGTTCTTTACTTACCTCTCTCCCTCCACCAACTTTTTCTTTGTTTCCCCTTATACTAATGCCTATTTCCTATCCAGATCGATTCTATTTCTCATCAGTAACCATTACAGAAGATCCTCAACTTACAAGCACAATTGGGACCAGAATTTCCACTACTAAGCAAGGTGGTGGTTAAGTGAGCTGTGTCTAATTTTATGGCCTTCTTTTGCACCATTAAGCAAATCTGGTTTCCCCCATTGGCTTTGCTAGTTGAGTGTTGGTCGGAAAGGTTGTTAATGGCAATCATGTGACCCCCAGGCTACTGTAATTGTCATAAATATATGCCACTTGGCAAGCAGCCAAATTTTGATGTTACCTTGAGGATGCTGTGATAGCCATAAGTGAAAGGACTATTCGTAAGACACTTTTTTCAGTGCCACAGTAGCTTTGAATGGTCGCTGAACAAATGGTTGTACCTGAATTCAGGCTATCTGAATTCACCATGATAAGATAAAGGCTCAACTATGAGCTCACATATCTAGCAAAACAAACTGCTAAGAGCAGACTCTCATTATTCACAGGGTGTCCATTCCATCCAAACTGCATCAGGAAACAGGACTGTGAAAAATATACTTTATACATCTGCCATTGAATTTTAGTACAAAACACACACACACACACACACACACACTTTAGCATGTGGAAACATGCAACATTTTACCACACATCATAATGTCCAGTCAGCGTTATTTATCCACGCCTATGCTAAACTGTAGAGAATTAAATTATATGAACTAGTGATAGCGTTTGTTGATAACAAAGACATTTTATTCAATATTTTCACATATAGAAAACTGTTATTGTTAGTTCAATTATGTTGTCCAACTTCTTTCTACATTCCAGGACCATGTGAAAGTAGTTCTTCATACTGTCTCTTCATACTTAAATTATGCTTTAATGTTCTTCCCCTCTTTGTACCTCATCCTCCTTTCTCAAAAGGTCACTTTCTCACACATGCCTGCATTTGTTTAACATTTGTTTCTGAACTTCTAAGCAGATGCATGATGAAATTGATAATTTTTGTCAGCTTCACTGTGGCCCGAGGCCGAAAACAGCTATATAGTTATAGGAAAATAAACTATTCACAAAATTAACAAAATTGAAGATTAGAAAAGTTGTTTTTATAGCAAGCACATAAACAAATAATGAATTTAAAAATGAAATAAATTGATTGGTCCCTTTGATATTCTCTTCCATCCTAGATGTTTCAAAACAAGGACACATTTTGCCCCATATATTGATTTATATCAAACATGACTGAAAATATGAGTAATAATAGAAAAAATGTTCAATTCCACTATGAATTTCACTCTGAACCTACTGAATGGCTGTTTCTACTAAGCTATTTTTACAACTATCAACAAGTCGTGGAAAAAAGTTATCAGATCAACTGCTAATAGGACCCAGGAATAGGAACTAAGATTATCATGCCTTTTAAATTTACCCAGTCTTTTAAAGAAAGGCCTAGGGATAGAACATTCGAGCACTTTCTTTTAGTTTTTTAGCATCCTCTTTTGGTCCACTGAAGTCATTCCAAAAACTTGAAACACACCTTAGAATCATATTTTAACTATTCGATTTTGTTATACTGAATGAAAAATATTCCAGACTTCACTATTAAATAATTTGCAAATCTCGTTAGGTCTAACATTCAGAATAATGCAGAGTAGACAAGCATGTTTCTGTTTTGTATTTAACCATATTTTTCTGAGTTGTTGTTGTTGTTGTTGTTGTTGTTGTTATTATTATAAAAGTATAATGAACAATTGGTTCTGTCATTCATTAATTAAGAAGTCTAGTAACAGTCATCAAAACCACAATGTGGTGAAAGGAACCACTGCAGCAACACATGACTATCTGCAGATTTTGTGACTGCTGTGCATTAAGATTAGTCTGATGAAGAAGCAGGTAAGTGTTTGAAAATGAAGTTTAAGAGAAATAACAAATGTGAGAGAACAATAACAAAACTCAGGGAAAGTATTTGTTGGATTACTGTTATCAGGCCTGCAGAAACAAAGTTCTCTCACCATTCTATGCTGACTGGCCTGATTACCCAAACAGAGAAAAGGGTTGGTTTCTCAAGCTGGGAAGTTTTCTTCAGGAGGGAAGAAAAAGAACCAGTGACTATACAAGTAAAAAGCTGCTTATATGCCCACACCTGAGGCTGAAAACTGTTGCTAAGAGCACAGGAAAGCAACTCCAAAATGCTGCTACAAAAGAGTTTACCTTCTTGGTTATGTGTTTTATTTTGAATGTTATTTTGAGTTCATGGTTTGGACTTCAAAGAATCTGTTTTTGCTTTCAAACCCTGCTCCTGAACGTTCAAGAGATTGGGGAGAATCAACTGTCAGCAAGTTCTTTTCACTTTTGGAGAGTCCAGTATTTGATTTTTGTTAATCGCTAGCCAGATTTCTACTGTTTACAAAAGGTCTTTGCTATGCACCTAAAGATTCAGGCAGCTCTCATTCACAGAATTGTCAGATTTCCAGCTCCTTCCACTATAAAAACAAAATGAAAACTGAAAAGAGAATTTTGCCCCTAAATATTGTCTATAAAATATGCCTCATTTAAAAATAAGTTATTTGCTGAACTTCTTGTGCTGTCACTTTACTCTTTCTTCCAATAAATGTTATTCACGAGTTCTAAATGTTTTATTTTGGAAGATAATTTTTTCCTCTCCATATTGCAGGGGGAAAGTCCAACAGATTTTTAAAGTTGCCTGTTTTCTACAGGTTTGTTTAAATGTTTTGATATATTAATAACGACATACTTGTTCTTCATTATTGTTCAAAAAATAAAAAATAATTCATGAAACAGAGCTTAAGAATCCAGATGTCTATGTTTCATTTTATAAGGCAAATGGACATGAAAACAGAATGCTCATGATTCATGAAAGACTAAATCACTAAAACTAAAAAAGTCAATATGATGTAGTGGTTATAACTCTGCATTAAATCTGAAGATACTAGACCTACTATAAACTATGAAACTTTTATTCAATCACTTTCTCAGCCCATATTATTGTGTTGAATTCTTGTGAAGCTATAATAAGCCATTATATACATTTCCTTGAACTTTGGAAGAAAGATGGCATGTAAGTGTCAAAAATGAATTAAATAAATAGCAAAGAAAAACGGTTTAATACTAATATAATCATGTTAAAATTAAAACCTAAAAATACTATTTTTTTCAAATGTGCTCCTTGGAATATCTAGGCATTCCTGATAAAAAAGTAAGCAATTTAGGGACAGAAAGCACACCTGCAATTACCCATTCCTTCACTTCCTTTTCAGAAAATATCTGCTACGTAGCCTTCTTTAACATAAACCTATTTCCTAAAGAAATAGTTGAAGTTTTCGTTCAAATAACATTTTTTTAAAATGTTGCAACATAAAACCTTTTGCTTCTTTCTATTTTAAAATATGATAAATGCTATCACAGTAAAGGCAAAAATGAATGCAATCCCAAACATTTTAGTTTAGCGTGTACTCTGGCTAATACTAGTTTACCCTAATGTCTGTAATTCTTTCCTTACAAAGCTAAGAATGAGATGGGAAGTTATCCAATTTTCACCATTTCTTTCTTCTGAAATGAATCATTAAGATAGTGATACTTTTGATGAATTATCTCCTACAAGGGCCTGAAGAAAATAGATTCAATAGATATACTTAAAGGATCATTTGTCAATTTAGTATTGACTATTTGGGGTGCTCTAAGACAGGAAGAGAATTCATTTTTTTAATATAAGTTGTGAAGCCTGAAGCATCATCTTAAGCTATTTAAAAAGAAATCAATTTTCAGATGGTAAAAAAGCCTACAAAAGTCTTGATGAACCTGAAGAAACCTGGATCTCATTTTAACAATATGGCCAGGCAAGTTTAGAATCTACTTCTCAAGAGACTTTGTAGGCGGGAAATGTTTGTTGCTACTGTTTAGAATTTGTGGTTATAGCTCCTTAACTGAAGCCATAAATTACTGTCACCCAAAACATAATGTCTACTTGCACAAGAATATAAATTACTACCTCTAACAAGAATAAAAAGAAAAGCAGTAGTGCAAACTAGATCTTTATATGCTTATGTATAAGGGAGGAAAATATTGTATCTTGTGACCATGTATATATTGTCCCTATATTCGGATAACTTCACAGAACAGCCATAACATTGTTCAGGCTTTTTCTTTTCAAATAATATTACAGCCTCTTTTAAATTATACCAGATGTGTACTTTGTGGCTGTGGAAAGGGAGATTTTCCACTGACAGGAAAATCTGCCCAATATAAATGTCTTGAGGAAAAGTGTAGCAGAAGGAACACAAATAGCTTAAATGCACTCATGGCTCATCTCTTATTGTGGATATAAATGAATTTGAGGACCTTCTGCATCTGGATTCCTAAATATATTTAAAAGAAGCAATGCTTGGGCCACTTCAGAAGAAATCAAATCTGAACACACATTAGTTATGTTAATTTGCTATTGCTGAGTTTGTTTGTTTTTTAACCTTGCTGCTGGTTGGTGTGTTGTCTTTGGTTTTTTTATGTGACTTTTCAAATATTGTTAGCCACTTTGAATCATGAATGTGACACAATAGCCATATAAATTGAATGAATAAACTAACTAACTAAACAAACAGCCCTATAGCCAATATTTCCTTCTTTGGCAAGGTGCTTCAGTAGGTAGTCGTCATTCAAGTCCATTCTCTTGATAAAACTGATTTTTATTTTTTTTTAGATACATCTCAACACAATTTCAGGTTGGGCTATGGAACAGAAACTGCCTTGGTCACGCTGTGAAATGACCAAACATGACCCTATTTGTCCATCTGGATCTTTTAATGGCTTTCAATATGATCAATCACAGTTTTCATCCTGGACAGGCTGTCAGGATGGTCACTGTATTAGAGAGATTCCATTTCTATTTAGAAGGTTGTTTACAGAAACTGGTGCAAGAGTTTAAATTGTTCCTTATGAGAGTTAGATTATGGACTGGCCCAGGGGATCCTCCATTCTTATACAAAATTATTGGGAGAAGTCATCCAGCAATATGGATTGAGGTACCATTAATATGCAGATTACACCCAGCTTTATCTTTTCCTTCATCTAACACAATTAAGGCATGTGGTGTTCTAAACTAGTGCCAGGACAGCAAATGACTAGATAACGGCCAATAAATTGAGACACAATCCATGCAAGATGAAGCTACTATTTATGAGTGATTCATCTGTCCATTTGAGGCAAGCCTTGTCTGTCCTGGAATAGTCCACACTCATCCTAAAGAAGCAGGTTTACAGTTTTTGCAATGTTCCTAGATCCATCACTTGTAACTAGAGATCCAGATGGCCATAGTGGCCTGGAGAGTGTTTTACTAGCTATGGTCAACTTACCAACTACAACCTTGCTAAGAAAGGGGCAGCCCCACAAGTTATTCTCACCCTGGTAACTTTTTGGTTAGATTATTACAATGTGTTATATGTGAGGCTGCCTTCAAAAGGGTCCAGAAACTTCATTACTTCTAAAGAAAACAGTTTATAGCATAAGCTATTTCTTTACTATTTATAATGGCTGCTCAAGACATTCAAGCTTACTATTAATAAACTACAGCCCATACTGGACAATGACATTGCACTTTCTCAGGGTCCATACTTGCATATAGGCAATCACTCAACCTGAAGCAAGTTTTCACTAAAAGTAAAAAAGAAACAACGTGCTAACATAGGAACCAGAACCTGCTACAAACTCAAACTCCACATCTAATTCAAGAACATAATCACAGGCATCAATAGTACATACAGTACAAATGCTTTTCCTCAAAACAATCATCTACAAGCAATGTCCTTCTGGATTCTACGTAGAACAAAGGAAGCAAACTTTGCAAAAACAGCAAATAACAATGTAGAACAAAGGAAGCAAACTTTGCAAAAACAGCAATAATAATGGTCACAAGCTTAAGTAGGGCTCAAAACTAGGAATGAGAGCATTTTAAACTTCCACGATACTCTATTACAGATCTCAAAGTGACAATTTTGAAAACAAAATGAGCCTTCAACAGCACCATTAAGCAAAGCATTGCTGCAGTTACAAACATCAAAAGGTTTTGGACTATTTCAAAAGGTCTCAAGAAGCACAATGTTTTCTTAAGATGTTACAAGTATTATAGATACTATTTATAATCTGTCTCACATGTAATCTGCATATGGTCTTCCTCTAGCTTCCCCCCCAAATCATCCCAATTTAAATTTTATGTCTATCATGCCACACTATGCACCTGATGAAGTAAACAGTAGTTCACCAAAGCTTATTCTTTCCAATAAAATTTGTTAGTTGGAAAAAGGTGCTATTTTTTTGTAAAATCTTCAAGGAATTCAGTTCCTATTTTCACAATTCATTCCTCAAATATGGATTTCAGAAAAACTTTAAAAAGTATTTGCATTGGTAAAAATATTTTCTTAGGATACTGAAACTGCAAGTTGAGTTAAATTACATAAAGGAAGAAATTGTAGCACCAGGCTAGGAACTGGGAGACGGGGAGTTCTATTTCTGCCTTAAGCACAAAGCCAGGGGATGACTTTGGGCCAGCCACTCTCTCAGCCCTAGGAAGCCTGAAATCTTGCCAAACAATAGCAGGATGTATCCCAGCAATTGCTGGGAGGAAAAACTGACTAAATGTTGAATAAAAATATAATGGATTGTTTACTAAATAAAAAATAATGTTTTATATATCCCACTTCAAAAGGCATATTTAATTGCATTATTAATATAGGATTATAATATTTATCATCTTATGAGAGTTTTCAGAATGTTCTAACTTTTTCAAATGCCATGCCAGTGCTCTCTTCTAGTGACAATTTTTTTCTTTTGATATAGCACCAAATCCACTCAGAGTATCTGGTTCAATTTCCCCCCCTCTCCCTGTAGTACAAAGGAAATACTTATTTTATTCTATTAAAACAGTTCAGTTCTTTTATTATCCAAGAATATAGCAGAGCTGAGAAGCTGAGATCAATAGGTAAATAATTTCCTGATTCACTGACTACTAGACTGTTGACATCAGAAACTAAACATGACAGTCAAACTACTTCCATTAGCAACTAGTTTTCACTTACCACAGATTCTAGTTAATAAAATATTTAAGTAGGACTCCAAGATTTCTCATATAATCCTGTCTACAATCAATTGCATTCAATTTTTAATCTAATTTTTAATGCAATGCACTGTTTTTCATTCTTTCTATTTCTTCTACTCTTTCTATTTTTCCAAATAAACCTTTTTTTTAACTTCTGCCTATTTGCCTATTATTGGCTTGCTTTGTTACTAAAACTTTCCCTAATTGCAGGAGTACCTCAAGATATTCAATCTGACTTATCCCAATCTATGACAGTTTTTCTCTTTTTAAAACTACTAGTAGAAAGGCATACCTGTAGATATCATCTCCCTAGCTTCTATTTTATTCTAAACTGAATACAGCAGCTTTTCCAAGCCTGATGCTTTATGCACCAACTCTCACATCCAAGATAGCATGGTCATTGCTAAGAACCCAAGGAATTAAAGTTCATTTATTGTAAAGGTTATATTCATTAGTAGGAAAACTTGCAATGGCAATTAAAATTGTGATCACCTTGAGTACTTTAAAAAAGCAAAACAACAGACTTAACTCCTTCAAAATAATTGAGATTAAAATTTATATTATATGGTGCTCTCAAAAATACACTTATAGAATATAGAGAATCGTGCTGTCCTGGGCACATATATTAGCCTGCAGCAGCAATCATATAAAAACCATGTACGCCAGCAAACAGTAGCAACAACAATAAAAAAACCCAAAAAGAGGAGGTAACTGATATGTAATCATCAGCGCTACATATGATTAAATAAAGTTTTGATTGTTAAAATATCAGTTTGAAGAAAATGGCATCCAACCCAAAAGATCTTCATCTTTTCACAATCCTCTTTAACTAAGCACTTGTAAACAAATCTCTCAAAGGATAAACCTTTCCAAACACAAAGCAAACAAAAAGGTGGACTAGAGCCAGCCAGAAACATTCTGGAACTTGGCAGCTATATCCTGAAGCTTCAAACATGCCCTGTGGGTGGCCATGGGTGTTGGCTGCAAAGCTACTGAGTGTTTAGTTCTGCAATTATATACACATTGCACATTAAATTACTTAGCAACTATATAGCAATTTAGGAAATACCTGCATAAGATTTTTCATTTGGAAATGTACTGGATGCAGTTTAGAAATATTTCTCAGAATCAAATATTTAATTATTATGCTTCAAAATACTAAAGATTTATGACCAAAATCTGTAAGTAGAAGTTTTCCTGCTTATTGACAGTAGCCCTATAAATTATCTGCTAGTCAATGCATCTATAGAGGTCATATCTTTTATAGAAACTGCATTTTAAAAAAAGCCTGAAAAGATAAAAAGCATCACACTTGTTCCAAAAGTGCTTTTTTCATTTTGACAATGTTTTGCTTCTCATCCAAGAAGCTTCTGAAGAAGCGAAACGTCTTCAAAGAAAGCTGAAGCAGCTTCTTGGATGTGAAGCGAAATGTCTTCAAAGAAAAACCAGAAAGTCCAGTTGCTTCTTGAAAAAGCACCTTTGGGATGACTGAGAATCTCCATAGAAATTTAAATTCTTTTAGTTATATCTTCTTAAATATTGAGATTGAAAGTCTGAGATACAGTAAAAGGCGTATGTGCTGACTTCCTCACAATCAATGCCAAAGGAAGGGGAGAGCAGAATAATGAATGAGGAGTCATGAAGAAGCCAGAGTTGCATTTTCTTCAGTTTTGAAAAAGCTCTACTAGCATCCGAGGTAGAAGAATTGTGGGGACAAAACTGGAGATAAAAGTATTATATAAATTGTTCTGAACATTTCTATACAAAAGACAAAGAAATACAATGAATGAATAAATAATACATTGCCAAAATAAAGTAATATAGTATTTTGAGTAGGAACAGGATAGAAACGTGACAACACATGATACCAGGTTAGGAATATAAAAGCTAATACAATATGTAGCCAGGACACAACTCAATATGCCTGTATTCAGAAACAAGAGTATATGCCAGTTACAATTCAGAACTTTCACATATCATAAATATCTGAAAATACTCAGTCGCTGCAATTCCCATCAGCAAAGCAGAACTTGTTAATTTGAGCCAGTAATTGTTCCAGCCATTAGTTTCTGAGGAGGCATTATAACTAGTTCTTGGTTAATGACTGCCTATTTTAGTAACCATTCAAATTTATGATGGCTCTGAAAAAGTAGTCCTCAAGCTTATAATGGTTGTAACAATCCTGCCCTCACTATGTGAGCTTCACAGCTGGCTTCTGACAGGTAAAGTCAATTGAGAAGCAGACAATAAATTTTAAGTCATGGTCACCATTCTATATAGTGTAAAGTAATTCACTTAACAACTGCAATAGAACTGATGTCATAAGTCTGCCACAGTCACATAATGATTTGCTTAACAACCATCTTAGCAACAAAATTGCTGGTCCCAACAATTGCAGTTATTAAGTGAGGACTACCTTATCAGAGTGGTGTGTGACAGAGTAGTCACAGTGTGACTAGGTAAGACAATCCAGGAGCAAATACAGCACACATGTTTGTATTTACATAAAGTGGTTTTTATCCCTAAAAGCCAGAGGTGAAATCTAGCCGGTTCACACCGGTTCAGGAGAACCGGTAGGGAAAATTTTGATTGGTTCGGAGAACCGGCAAATATCACCTCTGGCTGGCCCCG
>JANHFL010002215.1:220588-243915 GCA_032468155.1 Oxyrhabdium leporinum
AATTAAGCCTGCATATATGTCAGAGTCCATAGAAACAGTGAATACCTCAGTAATGGAAACAATGAAATTTATAGAGTTTAAAGTATAAATGATACAACACATCCTAAAAAGAACCTCTCTGATTCTAGGGCTTTTGTCAAGCCCTGTCAAGCCATCAGTAGCATTACCTTCTGGGCAAAAATAATTCGAGTGTGGTGGTTGAACAACTGCAAAAAAGTCTGGATAAAATGATTTCTGTTTTTGTCACAGACTGGTTTTAGAGGTGGTTTCAGCACAAAAATTAGTTTGGTCACCTTAGCCAAATCACCTTTTAAAGAGACAATGGGAAAGTCACACATATTTTGATCTTATGGAATTTTTGACACTGTAGTTCACTGAAACCTATTGGGCTAGCTCCATGAGTTGGGAAATGGAAGCACTGTAGTTTAGCGATTTAATTGCTATCCAGGGTAGGATCCCCCCACAGAAGTGCTGTGGATCTTCTGTATGGTACCTCTGCAGTTGTGCTGTATGCTTCCACAAGAATCAATATTGTCTCACATGCTATTTAATATCCATATGAAACCACTGGGAAAAATCATCTAGAGGCTGGGGTGAAGTATCATCAATAAGGAGATGACATACACTCTCTCTTTTCCCTTTGAACCAGGAGACAGGGAAACTTCTGCGATTGGCTCAATGAGATTCAATACAGGAAGGCTGAATCCCTGCATGATGGATAAACATTTGGTCGAACAACTGGCCCAATCCTATTGTTGAATAGATTGGCATTCCCTCTTCAGGACTAGGTATGAGGTTTTGGGGGTGTTCTTGGATGCCAAATTATCACTTAAGACCTCAGTAACCAAAAGCAGTTCTATACTTCTACGTAGTATAGGTCTGTAATGTATGAAGTAAGGTTAAGTATCAAAGGGTTACTATATTTATATTGTCAAAACAAATTTAATAGAATTTTATTGTTATAATTTTTCTAATGATTAGTTATGCCTAAAAATGTTGCCTAACAGCATGACAAATTACTTTACCTGCATCAGTAATAAGAAATCTATGGAAAAGCAGGAAAATTATGGAATAATCCTTTTTTATTTTTCAAGTTGATTTCTCTTTATAGTCATGCATGTGAAAAATGACTTAGCAAGTTTATCATTGTACAGATCATGTAATCAGCTTCCAATCAACAAGTTCATACCATTCAAACCAGTATTGGTTTCTAAATCTAAAGATTCTAAAGATCACTGTGGTTTAAAGTTGATTTAATAAGTTTTCCATTGAGAAAGAATGAAAAACCTATTCTAAGGTCATCTAAAATTGATAAAAAGAGGTTATCGTATAACAGGTTTGTGCAGCACTTTGGATTTGAACACAAAAGATGCTTCTGAGAGCACGTTGGTTCCTCTTTTCTCTGAGCAGCTATGGTACAATCCTGGGAAAAATAGTTTAGTTCAAAAGTTGCAGACAGGTAATATGTAACAGTAATTTTATGAGTACAAAAGTCACAATTTGATACTGACTTAAGGTTATCCTCCAACTTGGCTTAGTTCCAGATTTACGGAACTAATCAATATTTTGTTTGATAATTTACCTTAAAAATAACATAGATAAATCATGTTTTTATCTAATGATATTAGAAAAATTCTTTTCAAGTAATATAAAAACCCATTCATCTGTAATATTGTCACTATTTTTTACTGTTTGTATTCACTGTTTTTCTGCCCAATATCGCATGATTAATAATTTTAAAAGAAAATAAATTGATTTTTTTATTATTTAATTCAACCAATTAATTGGGGCAGTTCTAATGTTTTAGTTAGCCAAAATCTAAAATCAAATTATGTCACTGACAATGAGGTGAATATTTTCCTTTTTTATGTAAAAGCAAATCTAACAGATATCAAGTCAGGTTGATATCACATTTTACTGACATAAACTGATTTCACTGCCACAATGCAGGAAAGAGTGTTTGAGCCCAGGTACTTGTATACTGTCTTGAATTGCATTTCCAAAATATTTTAGAGACCATAAAAATAGTCATGAAAATTAATTCCAGAATATGACACAGCTCTCTAAGAAAGTAGAGAAGGAGAGTGTTTTGGTTATTATCCTAGATCAAATAGTTAATCCTTAAAGAGAATCTGGATGATCAAGCTAAAAGACTTTAACCCAAATACACTTTTCCAGGAGAAGTAAGCTCAATCATAAAACATTTAGAAGGCTAAGGAATGCTGATAAGCTGAGAAAAAAATAAGAAGGCTACCTCCCTAGAAATAAAATATGTTCATGCAACACTGCCTCTTTGTTCTTTCAAAACCTCATTGTCTTTGTAGTGTTACTCCATTACCTCACAATTATATCTTAATTGCCTCTTTGACCTCACTAGACCATCTATTGTATCCAAATACTTGTCTACATCCAATCAAATATCTTGCTGCTGTATAAAATTACATGTTCTAATTTGTTTACTTCTATAAAGGGATTATGTAGATTTTCCTCTCCAGGCTTTATTATTAATAAAACCAATTTGTGTTTCAATGTGATGTACTTTTAGTTTCCAGATACATTGCCATATATTATGCTTTAAAATTAAAGGTAAAATTTAATATAACATTTCACAATGTCTTCGTAGATTTATAAATGATGTGTTCTAGTTACTTGCTAGAAAGTACTGTAAAAGCTAAAAAAAACGGGCTAGGTTACTAACTTTGGGGGGAATTTATACTTCAGCAATTAGCTTTCATTTTTCCTGTTTTGAGTAACATTAAGCAGAAAATAATCTGTGACTGTGTAGAAATAATGATGTTGGCCAGGCAAAAGCCTGTGTAAATGGAAAATTATTGTAACTACCAGAATGAAAAGTTGGTCAAGTGAACTCTATGATACCCAACAGCAATCAGCAGCTCTATTCTTTAGCCTGGATTGTAACAGCAGTGGATCTGCTATTGCAAACAAGTGAACACTGTAAGAAGCACATTTGAAAAAGGATTTTTATTACAGTAGAAAACTTCATTTGGAAACTTCATCAAGTTGTTTACCATAAACTGTTATGGTTAAAAAATTGTGAAATGCTATTCTTAGCACTGAAGTAATATTGCTTCATTCTCAAGGCCATTACAAAGAATATAAAATTATTGCTGCTTTGTATTTTGCATCCTGGAAACTATTAGGTTTATACAAAACAGCACAAAATCTGCTATCACTAGGTTTACAACATTTAATTAAGTCCAGAATAAACACATTACATTTTAAACAAGTATGTTACCTAATCTCGGCTAGGGTCATTTATTAATTTTATTTTACAGTTTAGTACCTCTGAACTCTGCCTTATATTAATCATTTGACCAACCAAGGTTGAATAAACCATGGATGTGTGATATCTATTTCTGTGTTTACCTAGCCTCACTGCCAAATACACGCTTTGTAATATTACATTGCTTGCTGTATACATTTAGATTTGCCTGAGGAGAAAGAAATTGCTGGATGAACCTTATTGTTTTGGAGGGCAAAGTAGCCTGCCTTAGGTAGCAGATAGGAACCCTTCCCTCCAGCCAAAATCAACTATCAACACACCTTTTAACCAAAAAGCATCAGTACTGGGTTGTACCTAATCTATTAAACACAATAAAAAAATAATTCTAAACTACCCCAACCCACTGATCTCCTCCAATTTAAGCCCTTTTGGCCTCCTGCATTCTTCAGTCTATATCATCCTAACTGACCTTTGACATTTTCTTGCTCCTTCTATTGACCAAGAATGCCTGGCTTGACTCTTTGTGAAGTGGCTGCTGACCACACAAGACTTTCTTTGCAATGCTGTACATGGAGGTTTCTTCATGAAGAAAATGAAGGGCCAGGGCAGACCAGGATAAGCACACAGGGTGGGATTCAGCTGGTTCGGACTGGTTCAAGTGAACTGGTAGCTCCGACGATCAGCTGGCCAGCTAACCACTCCTACGATCAGCTGGGCCCACCCACCTGCCCCTGCACTTTTCTCTCCTTTATCCTCTCAGCTGATTCGAGCGGCAGAGCAGATTGCTACATCTCAGCTGTAGTTACTGTGTTACTACATAGAAGGCAAGCTGGTTATTTTGAAGCAGTGCACGCGCATGAAGTGCATGCTAGGCGCGTGCGCAATCACCAAACCAGTTGTGAAACTGATTGAAACCCACCACTGCAAGAACACCTCACCAGCAGTGGACGCAAGAAGATAGTGAAGGTCAGATAGTGTGCAGCATAGGGTAGCAGGGGCCTTGGAGCGCAGGGTGGAGAGTGGACTGGGGTGCCTGGGGCTTCCTGGGCATTACTGAGATTAGCTGGGTCTTCCTGGGGTGCACAAAAGCAACCTGAGTCACAAGCTGCCAGCAACTATTGACTGCATTCAGCTCTTAGGTGTGCTCTCGCGCTCTCCTTCTTAACCTATCTTTTTCTGATCTCTCAGCAGTCTAGCTGATTCCAAACTCTAAAGCAATCAGTGGGCTCCTTAGACCTTTCTAGTGCTATGTGTCTGGAAAAGCAACAGACATTACATCAAATATTTAAAGTATATACTTTTTATGTTCACTAAATAGTTGAAGATGATTGTGTAAAATAAAGTTCAATAAATAAATATCTCAAGACCATTTACATTTCCTGGGAAACTTTCCTCAGTCAGGCAACCAACACATACATGAACTTCTACTTTGTAACACACCAAACTGAAACTACCTAGTAGCCTTTGGATTATGGCCTATCAGGTACCTGAAAATTTCTCTATTTTTCCCAGTCCTACGCAAGTAGCAAGATCATATGAATGCTCAATAATGTCACCCTACATACCTCATACATTATGCTCAGTTAACCAAATAATTTGTGTGGGCCTGAATTACAGCTTTTATTGGAATATGTATCAGTAATCAGGTGTCTACAAGTCTATTCATGATACTTTGGGGAATTACTGCAGTCCGGAAACATAGCTAAAGATAAGATACAAAGGCATACCCACAATATATATTGAACCAATTTACAGAAAGTCTTGAAATTCTCAAAAAGGTTTCTCTTGCTTCAGTTAACTGTGAATGTAGCTTATCAACAACAACAAAAATAGTTACTCAGAAGCTATTATTTTTCTCTAAACAACTCAACCAGCTTAATGCATCTTGCCAGGCCAATACAATTCTATAAATAAATTATAATGACTACAGGTGAAAGTAGATGAAACTTCCCTGAAAGCTATTTCTGTGCACTGTCTGTATCTGGAGTTACATTTTTCCAGTCCTGAATATTACAAAGAAGATTCTTACACAATATATATCTATATGGTCATTCATTAATGAAATTAAGGTAACAAGCTTAATATAATGTACATAGCTTAATGTAATGAAAGTGGGTGGCAGTGGCTGTGAAATGACTTGGTTAATTTTTTCTCTCTTGGAAGAGAAGTGGTTTGTAAGTTCAGGGCCAACAATAACAACCATGAACTTTTCCCAGATTATTGACCAGAACCACAAAGGAGGTACTGTACATATCAGGTATTAGATGTAGGTTTTGCCTTAGACAAGTTGAAACATGGCCAAGTGCGAGAGGGACACTGTTATCTTTGGTTATGTTCAGATCACTATTTGGTTTTAGCACCATGGACCTCTCCAGAGAAGATGGACCCATTCAATTAGTTTGTCCAGATTCTTAATGAATCCCTTTAGTTTCAAAAGGAAATTTGGGAATTTTTCCAAAGCCTTGACATGTAGGCTCTGTTCAGTTTTTGATCTCTGGAACAAGGAGGCAATGACAGCACTTGATTGAAGTGGTTTCCGAGATGCCTGGCCTTGTCTGGCAATTCAAGGGAGCTTTTTAGTTTACAGAAGACATGACTGGCAATGAAGCATCAAAAGAAGTGCGCAGTGTAGTTATGATATAAAATTGACTATGACTGAATAAGCAAGAGCTCAAATGAATTTACATAATGACAGTAAAACCAGTGACATGGTTTTGCTTTTCCATTCTTACTGTGTCTGATGAAAGCTGTTTAGCAGCAATGTTTCTTATGGAGAAAGCTAGACGAAAGATTGCCGGATTACTGCTATGAATTTTCACAGATTTGGAGTAAAAAAAAACCTCATATTCACAAGGAGTTTAATGCTAGCTGAAGTCCAGTTTGTCTTGTGAAGTTATCTGGGATCAATTTGCATCTCTGGTATTTTGACAAAGTGGACAGACAACTGTAAATGCAGTCCAGCTGCCAAGCGCCCAAAGTATGGTCATGTTAACGTGGGAAACAACCATTGGAACTCTGAATCTGGATCACAAGTACCCCTCAAGTAGGTCCATTGGAGACTTGAATAATTGCCAGGTAACTGATTGTAGGTTGAAAACTACCTGTACAGGGAGCTGCAGGGTTTGGTCATTTTCCTGCTTGTTATTCAGCATCCACATAAAGCAGCTAGAAGAAGTCATTCACTGGGGATTATGCAACGTATCAGCAATTTGCAGAGGATGCCCATTCCAGACTGAGTAGGAAATGTGGAGGAAATCCTGACCTGATGCCTAGAGACTATTAGGATGTGGACATGGAAAAACTCGCTTAGACTTAATCCCACAAATGGAGTGGCAATGGATTTAAAAACTAACTGATTCCAACTTGCATTTCCTGCTTCCTGTAAGAGCTTTGCACAAACTACACGTTGTTTACCAATTGTAGCAATTTCTAAAATAGGATACTCTGCCCTTATCACCTTGCAAGTGGATTACTGCAATGCATTTTACATAGCTCTGAAGACTACCTGGAAGCTTTTGCTGGTACACCATGCAGTGATCTGAATAGTTATGGTGTGCCTAGATTTGCCTTTGTAACTATCACTATAGAAAGAACTGCACCAGCTGCCAATTAGCTGTAACTCAACGTATTGTTTTACACTTTTAAAATCTAACATGGCTTAGTGCCTAGATATCTCTAGGATTGCTTCTCTGGGTTGATTCTGCCAGTTGAGTGATATCAGGTAGAGAAAACTTACTGAAACATGTGAGATTGAGTCTTCTGATAACTTCCCCTCCCTTGGACTTTCTGGAGCACTCCCCTTAAATATGGCTGTTCAAGAGGGCTTTGGGGAATAAATGAAGACTTTCCTATCCTTAAAGTGTGATGCACTGTATTGGCAAAGTTTGGTAACTGCTTTTAACTGTGATTTGCTGACTCTTTACATTGTGTAGATTTGTTGTTACCAATCAAAGCCATTATCATTGAGGGTCAGATAAACCAGAGCAAGCAAGAGTACAAGCAAAGGAATGTATGTATGTATGTACAATGGCATAAATGTCCAATAATCACTAAGGTATCACTTCATTGGGACCAAATATTACAATAAAGTTGGCATCAAATACAAAGACTATGTTAGATAAAGTATGCAGAATTATATGCAGTGGCAATATAACATTATATGAGTAATAACAATTACATGCTACTTTTAAATGATTAAATCTATAACATACCCTCTATTTTTTCTTATCAATAACCGCATTAGCAACGAGAGATGTAACACTGCAATGCCAACTCTTTAATTTTTATACACACATAAGATGCACGTGCACATACAAATGCATGCAAATGTCATCAATTGAATAATAAATAAATGTCATATTTCCTCTACCCAACAGCTTTTGCTTGTTTAAAAACTAATAATCAGATGCCAAGTTTTTTCACACACATTTGCACAAGGACAATGCAACCATTATCCTGTACAAAGGAAATAAGATTGGAGTAGTCTAATCACACCTTTAAACATTTTTGCCACATTAGTATTTGCCAACTGTCCATGAAATCATTATTTTATTTATCATACAGAACTTTAATACCCAAGCATGCATGAAATCAAGAATGATTACATAAAATGTGCATCTTTTGTACATTTGTAGTTATTTGTGCAAATATTGTACAAAATGTACATTTATAAAATGTGCATATATTTAAACATTTAACACATTTTAAACAATATTACATATCTTTTACTGCTGTACATAGCTATCCAAAACACTGGAAAAACTAATTATGGAAGAGCAGAGGCATTCAAGCAATTTCACCCTGCTATATGCACTACAACAAAGTTCTAGTTATGCCCAGATATTACTGTATACATTATCTGGATTCAACGTTTAGGCTAAGATTTTATTAACTATGATTTGTGGAACAGGTCACAATTACATATACTGGCATTATGCTAAATTCAAACCAGGCAAATTGTATTGTATCAATGCAATATGCAAAATGCAATATGAACATTTATTTATAAAATTTCAATAGTGTTTCAATACAGTAGACTCTAATTTAGTTAAGATGTGATGGTTGTTCCTCAAAGTCAAAAGAAGTAAACATCATTTTGTGCACACTTTTACATAATATGCCACAAAAACAAAAGCTAAGAACAGTGTAGTTAAATCTGTATTTAAGAGATCCATTTCTGTAATAGTCTTGAGTCTTCTTGAACATTAGCAGAAATGGAATAAGCAGGATTTTTTTGACTACTAACAATTTTTCTCTGAATTAAAAAAACCTGTTGGACTGACAATACAATACATACCATTCACACTTGGCTACCAATATATGTTACGTGATTTACTGCAAACAGTAAATAAAAACATGTTTCAATTACACTTGCATAATGAAACATAATATGATATAATGAATCACCACAATCTCTCTCTGCTAGCTACTATGATTTGTAATGGAATTTTTAATCGATGAATGGCTAAAAGCCAGGGGCTTCTCAGAACAGACAAAGACATAGAGGCTTGGAGATAAGTAAAAACATGGCAATTAATTACCAATTAATACAAAAAAGCTAATTAAATTTGTAATATTTATTTTATATTGATATTTTTAAAATGATTTCTTCTAAATCTCAAGTCACTATTTCTTCATTATATCCAATTTGGGAGAAATTTCAACATGACTGGGTGATAAGATTAGCAAGAACCAAATGCCTAGGTATAGACTGGGTTAATGTAATATGCTTATTCATGCTTAATTATCTCTATTGAATGTTTTGGGTTCACCCACAGGGAACCATAGATAAAACATTAAGTCCAGTACATTAAGCACATTTTACTGTCATAATATCATCTCTTTTAATTCAGAGCTGATCCTGTTAGATATCTAGAGCGTAAGATGTCAGCCCTAATATTTGATATTGCTATAAATTACAACAAATGCCAATTCTGGAAAATTCCAGTATCCAGACAATATGATTCTATCAAAAGTAGAATCACAGTCTCATCAGTGTTAAAACAATTTAATCTGAAAACTACTTACATACATCATTAAGTGTTACTTTTTCTTGCTTCTTGCTTTCCTTCACTACAAAATCTATCTCCCAAGGTATAATCAGTGAAGATGTGCAGGAGCTGTACAAGTGCGTTGGGGATGACAAGTTCTTTTACCGCTGGGGTGGGCAATTTCCCAAGGGGCCACATGAGAAAGTGAGATTGTTGTGGAGGGCTGCCACTGCCCGGGCCTTCCACTGTCCCCCATCACCACCACCGCAGGCTGGATAGGGACAACCAAATGTCCAGTTCTGTTTTATTGGTAAAAGCATCTATGAGCAGAAGATAATGTTGTCAGTGACCAAAATAAGACAATTTTAGTTGACAGCCTCTGCCCATCTCTGTTGAAAGGCTTGGACGTATTCCTCCAGTTAGGGAACCTGCATGAAGAACTGGCAAAAACTGTCTCCATCCTTTTCTTAGTTCTAGATCAAATATATTCATGAGAGTTCCTGTTCACAAAAGGGGCTTCAAGATTTATGGCAATTCAATGTATACAGGAATAATGCTCCAAAGCATTGGGCATGCCACGTGAGTATGTATTTCAAACATTTGAATAGCCGCCTATCTTATATCCAATACTGGGCAACTCTCAATCCTCTAACTGCATGACTATTTTTTTCTTGTAACATTATATTTCCTACTACAAAGTTGGTTGGGAAGAAGGGTTTTCTTTCAAATGTACTTATGTCATCAATGCTACTACCCCATTTAAAGAAACTTTAAAGTCTTATAAAGCTGCTACTGCATTACACAAATAAATGCAGGAAACTTCTTCTACTTTACAAAACCAGTCTTCAAACATCATAACTTTCTTCAAGTACCGGTATACACTTTTTAAGTTCCTTCAAATGACACTGAATCCAAATTGAACTGACATCACTTCCATAGAATTAACAACATATGGTACATTAAACATTAACTGGTATACTAATATTTCACTGCCATCTTCCCTTTTGAAAAAGAATAGAATACACATATTTCTGATATTACAAAAGGCAAGAAAAAAGAATAAAAAGTGGTGAAAAAGACAAGTCTTCCAAAATGAGTGAAAACTACATAACTAATTACGTACCAACTTCTAACACAATACTTGCTATTCTAGGGTTTGTTATCAAGTTGATAGCTCAAGGCAAGCAAACAATATAACCCTACATTCAATTTAATTACAGCTCATGGCTTTTTCAGCAGTTGGCACATTTCAAAGAGTTTAGCCACTCATTTATTTCTAGACCATACATAAAATAAGGCATCTTACTGTCATAGAAATTCACCAATTAAAACTGAACATTTTCTGATCTCTTGGCCTCTGCGAAAAGAACTGAGCAAAAGAGAATCTTTTTCTACAGCAAAAGCAGAGAATCTTCATTTAATAGGCAAATGCTTTCAGGCACCTAGCTTGCTAGTCTGTGAAGTTTTGATGTTTGTATACTGGGGTAGTAAATTATTTAACTATTTGAAAAAGTGGAATCTATGAGATGTCACTTCAGCACATCTGATTAGTTCAACAGATTGTCTCAGTTTAAAACAATACAAAATTAAAAGTTTTATCCATTTTTATAGAAATGTTGATGAACTATTATGACTGAAGTTGCAAATAAATTATTTTAAGAGAAATACAAGTGAAAAGACTCAAAAAATAACACATCTTCTGCTGAACTTCATCATCTCAAATACACTTAAAAGGGAATATAAAAGAGTATCACCTCTGCCCCCTTAGATAATACTTAAAAAAACCTCCACATATAGCTAGATTAATTTACTATAATATATTCAATGTATGGTTGATTTTCATATTCACCTGTAAGTTTCAATTAGTTTCAATTCAATTAGTTCAGTACATTTACAGTACTGAAACTTCAGAGTTATTCATAGATCAAAATACATTAACTCTAACACTTACTAGCTCGCTATTTCTTTCTAAGATCCATCTAGATGCTAACTCTAGTCTTCATTCGCTAAAAGATTTAGAACAAGTACATCTTTAAGGTAAGAAAATGTTTTCTCGTACAATTCAGTCTGTCAGGGGTGGTGATCTCGAGATTCCTCCAATTGCGCAATGCCTTCTATTGGGACTCCAGAAGTGTACATTCTCTGTCAGTGTTTGCTTCTGGATGGAGGTCCCCTCCCCCCACAGATATGTATGGCCCTTCCCTGGTTGTATTTTGAAGGGGCCTCAAAATCTGAAGAAGGGGCCCAAAGATTAGGTCATTGTGGTGATGACTGAAGCCTACTTTTAATTTAGGTTGTTTTCTTTGGTTTCTAACCTGCCATCCAGCCTTTTTTGCTTCTGGTTGCTTTGTCATGTTTTTCATGTTTTAAATTATTTGTAGACTATCACTGGCACTGGAAGTTGAGCAGCTTATAAATTTAATAAATGTCAATTGCAAAAAAGCAGTTTTAGTTGAAAAAGCTTATATTTTGTGACAATATCTTTAATATCATCAAACAACAAAATCTGCCTATCCAAGGCGTTTGGGAAGGACTTGATAGGTTGATGGAGGTTCTAAACATCTAGCTGACTGTGTAACAAACCATAGTAATGACTGTGACAAAAGAAAGTACATCCTACAATGATATCTTTAACACCATCAAACATCCACATCTGTCTATCCCAGGTCCTTGGGAAATACCAGGGAGGTAAATAAAAATGCCAAATCTAGTCTAAACATCTGGCTGGCTGTGTGATGAACCATAATAATCAGTAAATAAGTAAGAAGACTTCTTCAGCATCCTTCAGGTACATAAAGCTAGACAAATATTGTAAAATGGTTAATGTAAAATATTCATGACCTTGGGCAAACTCTTTTTCCTTATATACAGATACCAACATGACAAAGCATTATTGGAATACTCTAGCACAACAACAACTTGTCTGCTACTTCTTCACCAGCAAGAAAAACATTTATGACAAATAAGATGAAAAAGCATGCTCTCTCATTTCTTTTGCATCCAAATACTGGAGCAATCATTTACAGCAATCATAAGAGCACATGGAAGGCGTAACATCATTCTGATGGATTTCTATTCCTAGCAATGCTTTTAAGTCAAGATCTTCTCCAGTTTATTTCCAATAATTAAAATGTTAGAAAGTTTTTGTGCTTGGTATCTAAAATTAAACATTTTAATATGCCTTTTCAACATTCAACTGCTATCACATGATGTTTCTATTTCATCCTTCATGCATGAAAAAATAAAGGAAAATGCTCTATTAAGGTCAGAACACATGACTTCTGAACTTTCAGTACTTTCATATTGAGAAGTTTGTAATTATATTCTGCAATAAAATTTCTGTTTTAAAAACTATGGTATAACCATCCCTTATTTTATGCTAGAGTTACACTCTCCAAAATCTTTGCACAAAGCAGATTTCATAAAGCAAGGAAGTGAACCAGGAGGGGAAAAAAGATTGTAGGGTATGAGGTCAATTTTGTAACCCAATGCATTAACAAATAAGCTAACAAATATGCTTTAAAAAGGCTTATTATTAAGTATTGTGTTACTCAAATATATTTTCTTGCCTAGTTATATACAGTGAAAAGCACTCTCTCCATCTTTCTACACCTTGATTTTTAATGTGAATCATTATAATGACATATAAAGAGATGGAATGGATCATGCACTTGTTTGTTATTGCACATGGTAGATTCACCTGTATTAATATATTGTCTGAATGCCTGAGACCGCTTATTACATTCAACTTTTAATATTGTAAGCCACCCAGAGTTGCTTTCAGACGAGATGGGCTGTAAACAAATAAGAAATAATAACTTTGTTTCTGGTTTTAGAAAAAACTTTTCCCTTTGGGGCATGGGGGTTGGACAAAATGTTCATGGCCACTTTGACTTCATAGCAATAATGCAGTAGTGGCTATTACAGGTATAAAAATAAGTCAGAAACAGGACATAATTAGAATAACTCAAACCAAATGGTAGATGTGTGACTATGGGCACAAAGGGATGTGGAGCCTGGTATTGGAAATTATTCAAGTGTTTTTGGCAGGAAGAAGTCTTGGCAAATTTCCAGACCTTTGATGCAAATTAACTATCCTGGTGTAAATTGCATAACAGTGTTTTTTTCTGAAACAAAGTGAATTCTTGGGCAAAATGATCAAATACATAATAGCAAATTTGCATAAAGCTAGAAAATCTTGTACATAAATTTTGACCATGCTTCTCTGTACAGGTATAATTATGTAGTGACTCCTAAATCTAATTGAAAATGGTGATTATTCCATAAATCTACATTATATATGTGGAAAACACTGTAATGCATGAAACCACTGCATTTTCCCAGAAACTATTGAATTATCTTTACGTAGTGGTAATGCCAAAGAATCCAGTAAACACACCCACATGCTTTTTCTTCTTTGCTCTGAAATGCCCAATACAGTTAAATCAGAGAAACTAATGATGGTTTGATTTCCATTCACAAATCAGAGCCATCATTTCTATGTAAGAACTATTGGCATAATGATCAATGCATTGGTACATTAGGATTAAATACTATTATAGTAAATTTTACAATTATTAAATTATTCAAGTAGCTCTGGGTGAAGTTTATCTTTACTGGTTTCAGATGAATTTAATCTTTTAATTCTGTTTTTGATTAAACCTAGGTAGCATGATTTACCTATAAGAAGCAGGAAGTATATCTTCATAGTATTGTCAGTCAATAAAGCTTTCATTCTATGACCTTCAATATCTCAAAGCTATCATAAAGCAGCAACATGTGTCAATCAGGGAATTCAGTGGCATGATACTTGATGAAGTCAATTCAGTTATGACCTAAACATGAAGTTGATTTACAATGAAGGATAACAATTATGGGCCAGGTCATTTCTTTCAGTTAATGACCTGTTGCTGGCCTTTGGCCATACTTCAATGCTATTAACCCAAACAGTCATTTATTTCTTTTAATGCTCAGTGAAAAGACCATTGTCTTGTTTATATTAAAAGGAAGAAGATGTATCTATTATTATTGTTTCTATTTTGACATTTGTACTCAAATTAGTTTAGTTTATTTGAATTTATATACCGCCCCATTCCGAGGACTTAGTAAGGCTATCTATAAATGTGACATTTTGTAGTTATTTAGGCCAAATTAATTGTGAATAATTAGCATTTTAAATTAGACCTCATTGCCATGCCCTAAATGAAGTATTTTTTTTAATCTTCCCAACAGTTTTCTATAGGAATGGGCAAATAAGCAAATCACCTTCATCCCAAAGATGGCTGTATTATTAAGCTATCTCTATAAATCTCATTAAATGTTGAATTGTTGCAAATTGGTGCAGGGGACAGGTACTAACACAGTAAAACATATGTTTTATTCTATTTGAAATTACTGATTTAAATTGTCAGCATTAACACTGACTAAACTTCACTTTAAACAAGTTGCTCACTTTAGACAAGTTAGCTATAGTTATGGAATATAATTATAAATTATTAGATTAAAATCTATATAAATTATCTGGAAAAAATTATTCTCAACTTCAAGAGCCTCTTGCTAATATCAGTCGTTTACACTAATGAGCTACACTTTTATTTCAGTATACTTGTTCAAAACAGATTTCCTTTGCGTTATTAGCAGATATGCAACACAAGAACAAAAATCTGAGAAAAAATATTTTCAATTGTCCACGAGTTCAATAATTGAAATACTTTTATGTAGAAAAACAGAATATTTCATATACCAACTTTATCTACACATCAGTGGATTTCTAATAATTTATGCTGCAAACCAGGAACCAAAGTACAATACTCTACTTAAGTGGCCCCAAACTCCAAACAGAGAGGTCACATGTATTTCACGGAAGACAGATGCTGATGCAGCCATTCACAAAAAGGCTCTTTCTTCAGTCAGCCTTCAGGCTAGCTGATTAGCTGGCAAACTTCTCTGAAAGGGTCAGTTTGTACAAAACTGGTATTTCTACTCTGCAAATTGTTCTGACATGTTATATACGTGTATTCACAGACCACAGCTCTTTTAAAGCTCAGTTGAATTTGATTAACAATGAAGCCCAGATCATTGATAATTGGAAGAATCAACTGAAATGATTCTGATTTTTCAAATTTACTTTATGGGTCTACAAAGAACTGTGTAATTTGTGCAACAGGAACCAATTTGATTAAAATCGAATTACTTAACATAATTCTTCAAAGTAACTTGTATACTCCATTTTAAAAAACTAAGAAAGACTCTTGACAAATCAACTGCTGAGGGCTTTCAAAATTTGAAATTATATTACCAGCCACTGCAAGTGGAGAACTAACCAGTTTGCTCAATTTCGAATACATAGCTTATTGACATTTTGACAAGACTCTGTACAGATCCAGTAAGATCCTCAAATTTTCTGAAATATTTCCCATTTCTGAAATTTATAAAAAAGTCAATTTTCTAATAGCTACCAGTCCCATAACTTTCTCATAATGTACACAAAGTTGTATGGTTCTCTCTGGCAAAGATGCCAGACTTCCCAAGTCTTTTCTTCTTCATCTGATCGGACTTATATAATAAAAAACTATGTCCAGTTTCAGGATACCTAATGCTAAACACAGTGAATCAATACTGCCATCACAAGAGATGAAGGAAACTAGTAAAGTTACCAAAGTTGCTTTAGTAGATACTCCAAAAAGCCTGCTTGAAATCAAGGGCAAACTCAAGAGCCATCTACTTTTGGGGGAGATTTTTTTTGTTAAACCAACTGGCGAACCTAAGAAAAGGAGAAAAAAGGTGTGTATCTGGGTGGGGGGAGGAAGAGGCATTTTCTTTTTGGTTACCTGTGTGGGGGAAACCATTGCAGGTGAAATGACAGTGGGAGAGTTGGTGCTTCTCGGCCCGTTGGCTTCAGGTATAAGGAGAGGCAAGGGATCATGTTTCACCGAGACCACCACCACGGCGGCGGTGTCGAGGGGCTCGGCAGGCCTGAGACAAAGTCTTTTGGGGGATGAGGAAGGGCCGCAGGCATCTCCCACTACTGCGGCCCCGCCAGCGTACATGGCCTCATGGGATCGCTTAGTCGGCACCAGAACAGCCGCCGCTTCGGCCTTCACGCTGGGATGGTTGTCGCCGTCTTTGGGGAGAACGTAAGTGTTGTTGGCGGGAAGGGGCGGGAGGCGGGCTCTGCCGTTGAGGCCGTAGAGACCTCCCCCGCCGGCGGCCCCCGAGGTCAGCTTGGTGCCGATGCCGGCGATACTGTTGAGGGTGGCGATGGAGACTGCGCCGATGCAGTGGTTAGTATAAGTCTTGGAAAGCTTAGCCGCCTTGGAGAGCATCTGCATGCGGGTGCCCAGCAGATTCTTGCCGATGGCCTTGTTCTCGTACCAGGTGACGTCGCCCTCGCTGCAGTGGTCCCGCGGGCGCTGAAAAAAGGCCTTGCAGAGCGGGTTACGCTTCGCCAAGTATTTCACAAAACTGGCGTAAGGGCAGAACTCCGTGCCGGTTTCGTACATGCGGGGCAAATTCTCCTCGTCGCTGCTCTCGGCGCGTTTTTTGCTCCAAGACGACGAGCGCGACTTATGATACGGCCCCAGGGCCTTAAAGTAGACAAACTTGCGTCCGTCCTCGTCCATGGCCAATCCGAAGGAATCCTCCTCCAACTCGCGCTGGTTCTCGCGGCCCCGCGTGCAGAAGTACATGCACGTCTCGAACCAAACCTTGTTCAGGAGCCCGAAGGGGCTCTGCGTGCTGAACACGTTGCAGGTGTAGAGCTTCCGAAGGTCAGCGCGCGTAATGGCTTGCTTTTGCACCACCGGCCCGGCGCCCTGCTCCTCCAGCTTCCGGATGACGGCGGCCAGAGTCAGGTTAGCGGCGCGCAGCTCCGGATCCTTGGTGAGGTCGAGGGTGCGGCAATAAGGAGGTTCGTTGAGGTAGCGGTTGAGTGAGCTACGGATGCTGATGAGCGACGACTTGGAGTAGAGCTGCCCGCTCTTGGAGCGCGCCTCGGCGTAGAAAGAGCGCAACACGCGGCACAGCGCCCCCTTGTCCATGGTCTCGAAGTCGGGGCTTTGGGCTTTCTCGCTCAGGTACTCGCGAAAGATGCGCACCGCGTACCGGGTGGCCAAGCGCGTGTTCTCGCTCAGCCGAGCCCGCTCGGGGCGCTGCAGGAGCAACTCCGCCTCCGGGTCTGAGTCCTCGGCGGCAAGTGGTGCCACCGCTTTGCTAACGATCGAAGTGGCCATACCGCGGGCGCTCACCGGCACCGAGGGGGCGCCACCTGCAGCGGCCCCGATGGCCCCTGTGCCCCCTCTCCTGACCCCTCCGAGGCGGCCCCTGACGCTGCAAACAGCAGCCGCAGCTTTATCTAGCAGCGCCCTGGAGCCTTGGTCCATACGAATCATATGGCCCGGCTCCTCCTCAGGGTCCCACGCAAGTCCCATCATCACATCCTCCTCTTCTTCCTCGTCGTCGTCGTCGTCGTCCAGCAGTAGGATTCCCCCATCGGCGCCCTCTTCGTCCCCCGTTATCTGCACCTCCTGTATCTCATCCTCGTCCTCCCCGTCCTCGTCCTCTCCCGCGCTGCAATAGTGGAGAGGCCGGTGGGGGCCACCCCGGCTGGGCTGCCGGTCCCCCGCATTGTGCTCACCACCTGCACCGCCACCACAGCTACCGCCCCCGGTGCTCCAGTCTCCGCCGCCGCTGCCAGGCATTCTCGCCATATTGCCGTCTCCCTGCCAGTCCTCGGGCAGGGCGCATGCGCTATATTGGACCGCAGCGCTGGAGAGCTTTTGTGTTTAATGACCTTCAGCTACCGGGAGGCAAAGCTGGGCTCTTAAAGGGGCCGCGCGCTCCCAGTGGCGGTGGCTGCTGTGCGATGAATGGGGTGGGGAAACAGAAGAGACAGAACTGGGAAGGAAGCTTGGAGTGGTGGTGGGGAGAGAGCTCACCAAAATAAGCACAGCTGCTTCATCGTATTGAAAGCTAGTGTAGTGCATAGGGTTACTTTATATTGGCCCGTGCAAGCACCCGCTTAAGAGACTGACATTCACTTACCCAAGCCTCGGTACGGTGCTAGCTGCCGTCCCGTTAAGTGATGCCCGAAGAGCAGCACGGCAACCCCGGCACGCTCATTGCTTTGGGTGGCAGGGCTCCCCACTCCACTCCCACCGGCGACTAAAGGAAAGGGATGGGTTAGGAAGAGAACAGCTGTAGTAACAGCGGCGGCGGCAGCAGGTGAGACCCACCAAGAGAGCGGGAGAAGAAAGGGGGCAGGCAGCTACACTGAACAAGGCAGCTCCTCCCTTTTGAATTCTGGCAGCCGGGCGCGGAAACACGGCATATTTCGCAGCCCCCGAATCAGCGGTTGGGGGCAGCGGTTCGGAGTTGTCGCCAGCAAAGGAGTAACTTCTCGGATCATCATCACTTCGAAACGATTCCCCTACCGCCCCTCCCTCCGACCATCCCACCAACCCTCCGCCCCAAAAAAGAGGATTACTCCGACTGCATACCAGGCGTGCCGATCTCGCTCCTCCTCGAGTTCACGGCGAAGGCATCGAGCGGTCTTCGACGAGCAGCCAGACGCGGTAGGCTGTAGCCGGGGTCGAAGGCGGCAGATCACGCAAGACAGCGGCTGGTTCGTCCGAAAAGAGAAGCCAAAGGAGGGAATCGAGCAGATCCCCAGAGGTTTCTCCGTCGCTCCCCGAGCGGCCGCCGTTGCTGCAGATCGGGAGGCAACCGAAGCCTGCGAGTAAACCGGGCTCGCTAACCTCGTTTCCTGGCTGGCGCTGGTAAGCCGAAGGAAGCCAGCAACGACTAACATAGGAAGCCGTCAGGGCTAGCAAAGCCCACACAGTCCGCAGCCAAAAGGCAAATCCACAGCCATTCCCCAGCCTGCGGGGACAGGCAGCTGCAACACGCGCGCACACACATAGGCTGTCTCACACACACACAAACGCGCGCACAAACACACACGCACACACGTGGCACAGCCTAGCTGCAGAACATAGCTATCTACAAGTCTCGTTCTCACAGACGCTCATATTTGCCTCTTCTCCCGGTTCCCGCCTCACTTTCCAGTCCTCAAAACCATTTCTAGCATCTCCCCTCGGGCCAGGCAGGATTCGGCAAGCCCTCGCGTAGCCGACAGCCGCCCTCAAGTTAATACCTGCTTGAAGCCCTGTTACCGAACACCCCCCCCCCGGTCAATTCCCCGCCAGCCCCAAGTTCTCTTCATCGTGCATTTCCAGACGACGCCAATCCTTCCTGCCCAACTTTCAGCGGGAGGGGCGTGCCGGACGGCATGCTCTCCTTCGATTTGACTCCTTTCGCCGTTTTACGAGAACGGCGGATGGTGCCCTTGGGCAGTGGGCTTCTCGACAAAAGCAACAAGCCTGTGTGTAGGAGCGTCCTCGCGGTTCCCTGCTGTGAGAGCATGGGAAGCGAGTCTGAATTTGGGCGCTCGCTCTCTTTTCCATACACACAGAAGAGTACACATTACAGTATTTCCCACCACTCTAACATAAACACGCACCGCTCACAAACTTGGCGGTATCAAACTGACGCCAGTATGGTTGCGCTTCCTTGGATGGAGCAAAATCCCTTTCCACACACACTGACACCCGCCTCCCGACGACGTGCTTCAGTGAACAAAATTGTGGGGAAATCTTGCTTAGCAGCAGGCAAGTTACAACAAGCCAGCGCAACACCCCAGATATGATTCACAGATTAGGACCGATATGACATTTTATTGCTATTCTAATCCTTAAAATAGGCTGGAGATAATTTTAACAATACTTGAGTACAATTTCCATGTGTGCGTGTGTGTGAACGAGCGCGCGTGCGTTTGAAAAAGTGAAATGGAGTTGAGTATTGGAAAAAGGTAGATGACAGCTGTTCAAGAAGTAATTCAAAACACAAACTTAAATGCTTGAGTTGATTTTCAATGTTCAAGCAAAACTGATATTACTGTATCTATAAGAAATACTCACTTCCTTCCACAAGAAAGAATCCAATTTTGCAGTAGCTAAATGCTGTGTGAATAAACAGAATCACAAAACTCAGCATTTCCAGCAAAGCGACAGACAACAGCGTTGGAAGGCTTCTGGTAGGGTGAGAAAAGCTGTTTTCAAATTTGGAACAACTGTTTCACGCTTAGGATAACACATGTTGAGCTCAAAATGTTTTCTACTGAGAATGCTTTGCATATGATTCAATATTTATGTATTTTAACTAGATGCCCTTTTTCTCAGCAGATTTGAACGTGTAGTAGAATGTGAGCCTAATTATATTTGGTAACTGCAATTCACTTAATCAGCCAGCAAACTTACTTCTAATGAAGATATTCCTATCTTAAAAAGATAAAAATATTATAAAATATTTATAGGGAAAGACTTTGCATTGCAATGGCATTTTGCTATTTATAATTATTTTGGTTAAAAAAAAATCATATAAAATATTGTATCAACTTCCCAATCATTATGTATCTTACAATTTATAACAATACTGTAATGCCAGCAAATTATTTATATAGAGTAAAATGAAATTTATTTATTCATACAGTGATCTTGTTTTATTATGGGTTATTAAGCCTGCATTAATATAGGTATAATACACATACCATTTATATGTAAACCTGCAACAATGAACCAAAAGATTGGCTGGGAAATATGTGATATGTGATGAATTTAACTTGGTGGCATATAGTTTGCTGTCATGAATATTAGCTAATGCCAATGGGAAGTTCCTGTCATAAGGAACTCTGTGTCTGAATTACATTGTTACTCTATGGAGTCAAACTGATGCTCAAATACAGTAAACAGATATTTAGCTTAAGCTTCAGAAAATGACCTTAATAAACCTGCAAGTTCCCAGGACATACTAAAATCTTGTATTAAAACAACTGAATACAGGAAGAATAGCAACATTATGTCAGCATGTTCTTGTCTTTGCTCTCCAGCAAAGGCAAAAGGATAGAATAGAGTCAGGTTTATTTTTCTACCACTTTCTCTGAGACAGATTATATTAAGCTTTCTTTAAAAAGCATTAACAATCTGATGTTTGAAACAGGCCATGCATGTGCTGGAGTATTTTGTAATCCTGCCATGTCATGACTGAAACTGGTTATTTTGGGGGGGGAAACTTCTCCAAAGCATCACTTCATTTGCATGTCTTGCATTCTGATCATTTTTATTAAGTTTATAATGTAAGCTGCTTTGAGTCATCCCCATCATCATCATCATCATTGGTATCATCATCACCCAGCATCATCCCAGAAGGAGCCCTTGGTTGGGTCTCCCTTACTGCTAAGGTCATAAAGGAACAGGGACTATAAATACAATTGACAGAATGAGAGCAGGTGAGGCACTGAAGGCATGAAGGAAGCCAATTCACTTAAAAGGAACTCTAAACTCAAATGTGGAGGAACTCCAAAGGCAAATAGAGATGTTTTGACACTTTTGTACTGTTGTCAACCCCCTCCCTGCATGCACCCTCTATAGACAGGGCTGAAAACATATAGACAACTTTGGGTGCCAGATGATTATCTCTCCATGTCAAAATATACAAGTTACTGGGATGGAAAAACTGAACTTTCATAAATAGGCCTGGAAGCAATAGCCCAGATCACAAAAAAGGCTGGTCATTGATACTGTCTATACTAAAAGAAGAGTTCCTTGGCAGTTGAAGCATGGAATATGAGAAGCACAAACCAAGGGAATCTGAATTTCTTAAAGTGGAAAAGAAGTACCATATATACCTGTAAAATATGGTGCTTTGGGAATGTGAGAGTAAGTGTACCGGGGGAGGGGGGCACTTTAAGTATATATGTGTGTGTGTGTGCATGTGTATGTATGTGTCTAGATGTGCATATGTATATTCTACACACACACCTATATATATATATATGATATATATATATCAAGAACTAGAATATGAACAATAATCTTTTTGCTAAGCATTTTGGAGTACAATCATCACATTTACTCAATTGGAGAGGCCTGAAGGCCAAAGAGATAATGAGGTGGTGTCTTTAATGTTTTCTGGGATTCATGTGAGTCTATGGATCATGATGAAGTGAATAGGATCTCTGTGAAGCAAGTTCTTTCCCCTCAGGCTAAATCCTGGTACAGCCTACCAAGGAAGAGCTGGGTTTGTTGAATGCCTCTTTGAGTGAGGAGTGAATGTCACCAAGCTTAAAGATGCAATGGCGCACCTTCTTCTCATGGATGCTCCTTCGACTTATTCATATTAGACATCTATCACTACAGCCACTATTTCAATTATTACTTTTGGAGAGAAAATTGTTAACGTAGCCACAGGAGTTCTTGGATGTAGAAAAACCCTTTTCAGTCTCGATTGAGGCTTGAGCATGAGATGAAAGGTGGGATTTAGATTGCACTTGTTGGATTTTTTTCCATTGTCTGTGATATATATAGATGCTATGTTGTACTAGCTACAAGGATTGAGAATGGGACACCATTTTTCAGTAGCTGATAACTCTTGAGCAAATGTTGAAAGAATTAGGGAGGAAAGAAAAGTTGATTCCTTTACTGAATGCCCTATTGCTCTGCCCTTTCTGTCATACTATCTCACATCTACCTAAAGCTGCTGGATGAAGTCATCCATTAGCATGGGATGAGGTATCAGGATGCTGTTGAAACCCAGTAGTACGGTGAAGGAAGACTGGACCTAATATCTGAAAACAGTAAGCTTTTGGAAGAGAAGAAACAAATTCAGGTCTAATAGTAACAAGATGAAGTGGCTGTTGATTCAGAAGCTATTCCATACTAGAATCATTCCTGATTTGATTTTGGATAGGATTGCATTCATCTTGAAGGAATAGGTTTATTCTTTATTCCCTTGGTATGGGAGTGTTAATATTTGTTCATGCTTTTTGTGTTTATTTTGCTTCCAAGGAGACTTCATAATGAACTAGAAGCTGGTGTAAGCAGAATGGTTAAGAATAGGAAAGGTTAGGATAAAAGTACACATCATCATACTATCTAATTAACCTAGAAAGCAAATATTTTAATTTTTTTTATTTATTTTTACATTTATATACCGCCCCATTCCGAAGACTCGGGGCGGTTTACAGCTTATAAGCAATA
>JANHFL010002215.1:244015-267334 GCA_032468155.1 Oxyrhabdium leporinum
ACAGCTTATAAGCAATACTCTTACATCAGTATATTAATCCAATATACCTCAGAATATTGCCCCCACAATCCGGGTCTATAAGAATAGGAATATAAGACTGTATCAAGCTTAGACAAATTGTGCAGTAAAGGATATTTCTCTGACAACCAAAGATCAAAATAGTTAAAGCAGTGAGTTTTTCCAGTTGTAAAGTATTGTGAAAGTTGAACATTAAGAGAGAAAAAGAAAACATGCTTCTTCAAATTATCTGGAATCTGTAAATCTTTTCTAAGTGTCTCATAGATTGCAAAAAAACCCCTATACTGTCCATTGTCCAACAAAACAAAGACTAATTACTTCCCAGACACAACAGTCCATAAGTAGAAACTGCACATACAATGTGGATTTATGATGGGCTAGAAAAAACTAATACTTGGCAAAATTGACAAAAATAGAAGAAAGGAAAGATAACTGTCAAGATAGATAAGCCGGGTGGATGGCTGGATCAGAAATGTCCTTGGAACAGAATTATTGTAATTGTTGCAGGTAGTCACTGCAAAAATTGAAATATTGGGCAATTGTCCATATAGTTGCCAGAGTTTGGGATTGACCTCATAGCACCTAAAATAAAAAATAAACAAGTACACTGGAACTTAGTAATAAGAAAAATAACACTGAAACTTCATTAGGAGGTTATTATTATTGATGCCAAGGAATTTTCCTAGATGATTTCCTTGATAATCTTTACAGGAGTCAGTATGGAGAGGAGGTGAGCCAAAGCTCTCTACAATAAATATTAAAGTTTTAAAATAACATGCTTTGTGGCCAAACAAAATGAACTCATGTTCTTTACAGTATTGAGTTTCATCCAAGTTTCTAAGATGAAACATAAAATAAGTTATTTCTTCAGATTTAAAAACTGTCTCAATTAATAAATGAAACAACAGAACGGAATATGAATGCTGTAAATTTTATCTGCCAAAGCAGTGGTGAATAATATTGCAACACATTTTTGTGGGTGAATGGGTGATAATTGCTTGTTTGCTTAACAGTATGCCTGGAACTCATATGAGCTAAAGATTTACAATTGGGTAATTCACTTCACCTTCCTATCTAGAGCAACAAAGCGTATGTTCGCTTATATTTGTATTTTGTAAGCCTAGCTTTATTTTTGTTATTGCTTGATATTTATTTTACGCAATCACATTAAAATTATTGTACATTCATAAATGCCATAATGTGCAATTTATAGAATTGAAACAGGAAAAGTACACTTGATCTATCTCAGATCTGAAGTACTTTTTTCATTTCAGATTTGAATCTGAAGCAGGAGAATATAAAAAGCAAATATCCAATATATAAAGCCAAGATGTGAACTTCAGAACTCAATGTGAAGTGCACATCTTGAATTTGTACACTGAATATTTGATTTTTATTTCCTCAGACTTCACAATCTATAATCAATTCTAGGCTTTTCAGCTACCTTCCTGTTCCTCCCTTTCTTTCCATCTCCAGTTTCATTTTTCATATTGCCTAATGGAAAGAATTCAAAAGATTTCACACTTATTTGTTTCTTTGCTCATTCATTCATTCATTCATTCATTCATTCATTCATTCATTCATTCATTCATTCATTCATTCAATATCACACCTTTTTATTAATAACTCAAGACAGTGAACATACTTAATTCTCTGCTTCTCCTATTTTTTTTTCACAACAACAAACCTATGAGATAGGGCTGAGAGAGAGAGATCAGTCCAAAGTCAACCAGTTGGATTTAGATTAACCACTAGACCAGCCTTTTGTGCATCAGAGACCGGTTCCATGGAGAGAGGTTTTTCCATGGACCGGACGGAGTGTGATTTTGTGTGCTGCCTGCATCCTGCAGATGGTGCTTTACTTGTTTGCGCAGCCCAGTTTCTGGCATGCCATGGACTGGTGGTGGTTTATGGACCGAGGGAGTGGGGACCCCTGCACTAGACCAAACTGGCTTTCTTTTTTTTTTCTTTCTCTTTTCTTTTTTTGGGGGGGCTTTTTTAAGTGTTGTCTTTATATTAGCCTAATACAAGTATTCCTGTCCAATAGTGCAAATTTTTGGAAAGTTACTGTTGAAATTATTAAGAACATAAGGAGGTCCGATAGATTAGATCAAAGATACATTTAGTCCAGCACTCTATGCCCCATGGTGGTTAACTGGATGCATACTTTATCAGCAGTACTGGTATTTAAGGTATATTGCTTTTGATGCACTGACAACCTAAATTTCCATGAACTTAATCAATCTTCATTATAATTGTATGAATTAATGGCCAGCACCATATTTGATGCCAGTGAATTCCACATATAGATTATAAATTAGATAAAGAAATACAAAAGTAATTTATTTGATGTTAGGCAGAGAGTGAATGTTATATCCACTATTATTTTTGTATTTTATGATGTTATATACCTGCTTTGTGAATTGTGTACGGTATCAATCATAGTTAAATATTTTATTCATTTTGATCTTAATAACATTGAACAGTAAGAAGCTGATCTGTTTCATGAGTTGACAATTAGGTAGACTGAAATAGTTATAGAATCTTTTTCATTGCAAGTTCTGAGTTCATAGGAGCTGCTTGTTAAATAAGCAAACAATAAAAACACAATGCTGCAATTAAAATTTGCAGCTGTATGTTCTTTCCATTAATACATCTTGGGAGAAGATGCATTAAATTACATAAAATTACAGTATTTATTTCAGTCTATTGAAGCATTTAAGACATTGTGTATGGGGTTATTTCTATAATTCAGCCAATTACAGATGTAGTTACCTGATATCAAGCCATACCTCTAGCTTATCTTTATTATTATTAAACATGTAATAGCATATACAAGGTCTGTTATTTTAATATATCTTTATAACATGGGCCTTGTTGTTTCTAACTGTAACAGGTCATTATTTGCTTCCTATAAAACTCTTAAGGCCTTAAAAGTATTATTTCTGCTTAGAAGTTATTTTCCCATGCATCCTTCGGATGTTGGTGCAAGAAGCAAAGGTTAACAGGACTTATATACCATTTATAAATGTATAAAAAGGGAATCAGTTTTTTAACTACCGCATGACAAGTAACAAAAAATAAACCTATTTATGCACAGCTATTTAGGCTGCAGAGTTCCATCAATTTTCATTGGCAATATTAACAGAATTTCAGTATTTGTCATATTGCTGTACGTAGCATTCAGTTTAGAACTACTCATTTTAACACGTCATGATATTAAGAATATGTGATGAATGATGTAGTTTGAACATAAATCACTGCACAACATAAGAAATAAGCATATTTGTCACAATATTTTCATGCTATGATAGATAAAACCTCTTCAGCCCTACCAAAAACTTGCCACTATAATGCATTCTTACAGTAACTAAAGAATGTGTCAAATAGCCAGATGTTTTTCTTTTTAGGAATCATTGTAAATAATGCATCAACACCTGCCATCATATAGAAAATTTTGCCTAAGAAACAAACCAACACTGTGTACAAACTGAGTCTTTAAGGATACGGTAGTCTCACTCCAAACAAAATGGTGATGTGAAAAACATTTCAAATTAAAAATACTTAACATTCAGAACAAGAAGTAATCAAAACATCGGTTTCAAACTTGGAACAGAGCATTTCAAACATTTTGAATTTCAATCACTTTCTATTGAGAATGTAGCCTTTTAAAGTCTGGGGTCTTTTTAAGTTTAAGACAGTTGTTGCAACTATTTAAATGATGTTCCAAGGTTAATGTAACCATGTTTTGAGCTCAGTATAATCAAAACATTTTCAGAATCTTTAAAATGTATGGCTTTGAACTTGAAACATTTTGAATTTGAAACATTTTGCATACTTCTAAGAAAAGTTTTTTTCTTGATTCACATATCTACAAGGCACAGTTATGTGGTTGATAGTCTATAAAAATACCACAAAGTCCTGGAAAAGTAAACGCAACTGGATTCATTCCTTGTGAAAATCCTGAAAAGGAACTAGATTAGTTCATCCATAAACTTCTGACCTTCTTCCTATGAATGGCATTTTAGGCATATATAGTATTCATCAAACCAGACACTGAAAGTCTATAGAAATTATTTAATCTTAAATCCTTTTTTAGTGTGCTATGAAATATATGAACCATTACAAATATCTTGTAACATCTGCAGCACAAATTCTCATGGGGAAATATAATGCACAAAGCACTGTTTGGGTAGTCACACCAAAATTACAAACAGTAAAAAAAACTGTTGTAAAAAAAAGATGTTAAGCCATTGAAATCAATTATCTAAGACATGCATTTTTCGCTTAAGACCTAAGAGAGTGGGGAGGAGGAGATGACGGGATTTTCTCTTTCAAACTGCTATTGACCTACAAACTGCTTAGGGGTATAAAGGTGAATAACATTTCAGAGGTAAGACATTTATGTGGAGGAAGATCTAAATATTTTTATGTCTGAAATAAGCTATTCAAATGGATAATATGAACTGGTCTTTCATCAAATCAACACTGAAGACATATAATTCTTCAGTTTGATGTACTATGTAATATATTACGTATTTTAATGCCGAGATAAATAAGAAAGATGCTGTTAATTGCTGTTTCACTTCCAGAACTATTGTTCTAGATTTGGAATCCTATATCCTCTGATATGAGATCCAGGGTTTAATAACAAAAATTATAAGACCCAAACCTTTATAATTGGTGATACTAAGATCTATCAAACACATAATTCACTGCAGCTTCATTACGATAGTTCCTAAATCTCACATTTCACTTCTTGCTCAAACTGACTATGTGCAGGATCCCAAATAAAAAGAAAATAAGCTTATAACATGAAAATTAGCTTTAGAATCACATTTCATCTAAATGTAAACTAATGATGTAAGTGTGCGTGTGTGTGTGTATACACACACATACCATATTATATATATTCATATTTAAGAATAAGCATGTATTTCTATACAGGCAGTCCTCAAGTTACAACCATAATAGAACCAGAACTTCTGTCCCTAAGCAATGGGGTCATTAATGAGTCATCATGTGACCTTATATTTGCTGCAAGAACTATTTCCTTGAGATGTAAAGAGACTGAGATTCTGGATTCATACATCATGCTCAGCTTGGATTATTTAAATATTGTCTGTTGACACTGAGCCAGGGTTCAGGCTGATGGACTCACCTGAAATTTTGAAAAAAGCTTTTCAAAATAGCTTCTCAAGGTCCTTGTTCATTCATAAAATAGCGCAGAAATACTTCCCACTCCCACTTACTCAGATATAGCTCATTTTATCCTTTATTGCCCAAGGGGCAGTAAATATTTACAAATCCAGAAACCTGCAAAGAGATGGGCTCATTCATTTATTTCCCCATTCACAGTTTGCTCACAAGCATCCATATCAGTATTTCAGGTATCTGGCTAATTAAGCATTTCAGAAACTTGCCGATATCCATAGGTAGCTTCATCATCCCAGATGTCTCGAATGTATGACTTATTCCAGGCAAGCAAGAGATCTATCATTCAACTACCAGGTCCACAAGCTATTTGGTAAGTAGCCAGTTGCGGTACGGATATGGAATGTGGTATGATTCCTGCTTGGAACTTGGCTTAGAGCTTGGCCTGGAGCTTTGTAGCAACCGGAAGAGGAGCAACGACACTGAGGCCACACCCAATACCAACAAGCACAGAACTTTTGGAGGAAGACAACTGTTAGATGCCACTTTACAGATTTTAAGACTTGTACTTATTATAAGGACGAAGCATCAAATACTTACTAATGTATCTACAGCAAACTGCAACCTAGGACAGTAGAATTAACCCAAGGCAATATGTGTGGTACAATAAAATACTTTGAACAGTACTTTTCTGTGCTGATATGACTAGTCCTTGAAAAATAAAGAACCCTCTCTCTCTCTCACACACACACACACACACACACAGAGTTTCAAAGTAAGACATCTTTCACAAACACTGAGCAGCTAAATTGTAAATGTATAGACATGCGGAATAAAGGTAATCTTGTAGGCGCCTGACAAATCTGGTAGATTAGACAAAGAGATATTATTAAACTATTAAAAGAATAAGAAAGCAAAAGAGGGAATAAAAGCAAACCTTACAGTGACTCCTTCATTTTCCCTTCCCACCTTCCACTTTCAGAGAGAAAGGTCATCTGAACAATTATATGTGGACAAGGAGTCAAATGATTGCATTGTTTCTACCGAGAGAAAATTAGGTTATCTTGGAGCTTGAGGGCAAGAAAACCGAGAGTTTTAAGTATAGCTCACAGACCTGGCATCAGCGCTTCTATTGCCATCGCTTGTCAGAGATCAGAAGACAAACAACACAGGTACACTTGATCTAAACAGGTCACAAACCATATGTGAAGAAATCAGTAGAATTTCAGCTACAAAGAATAAAAATCAAATGTATAATCTACAAATGCCTTTCCCATAAAAACACAGGAACTTGCAAATAAGCTTTTGTAAACGTTATTAGAAAACACATAGGAAAAAGAGAGTATTTATGCTTGGTTCAAAGTGTGTCCACTAAACCAATATAAAATGTAAATTTAATATAAGAAACAAACCAGGAAGCAACAGTGTGTGGCCTAAGAGAATCAGAATGCCGTAAAAAAAGCTGCCTTCAATATAAACTGGAGCAGTCATCAATTCCTAATTTTCTTTGCTGCAAGGTCACTCACATATATTTCGTATCAGATTAAGACACCTATTTTATTTCAACCTAGCCTCTGCAGTCCTCAACTTATGACTGGTTGTTTAACTACCATTCAAAATTACAACGCACTTTAGAAAATCAGCTTTGATCATCCTTTAAGTTACAACTGCCCCTTCCCCTGCAATCATGCAATCACATTTGGAACGCTTGGCAACTGGATTTTTAAAAAACCTGTTCAAATCATATAAATATTTTAAATAAAAACCTATCCTTCACCAACATCATTAATATAATTTAGGATTTTGTATTGGATTTCCATTTTTTAATCTAGGATATAAAACAATAAAAACTATACCAATATAATTATGGACATGTAGCAGTATAAGTAAATACAGAGTTTTGATATGGCCTATAGGCTAATCAATAAACTAAAAGAAATATAGTGCTAAGGTTATCAGAAAAAATGTCAGTACCTACATGTGTCTGAACATCCATTGTGTATTCCAAAGTCTTAGATCAGAGGTGTCAAACTCAATTTCATTGAGTGCTGCATCAAGGCTGCCGTTGACCTCGGGGTGGGCATGGCCAACTGGGTGGGCATGGCCAGTTTGACGCCACTCCCCAAACTGCTGGCATGTTTCCTCTTCGCATTGGGTAGACCAGGCTGAAGCCATGCTGGCCTAATCTTTCCTCTTCTCACTGGGTAGATCGGGCCAAAGCTATGCTGGCCTGATCTTTCCTCTTCACACTGGGTAGACCAGGCTGAAGCCATGTTGGCCCAATCTTTCCTCTTCACATTGGGTATACCAGGACGGCCCCATGGGCTGGATCCAACCAGATCACGGACCAGATCCAGCCCACCGGCCTTGAGTTTGACACCCGTCTTAGATCAATAGCATAATCAATAGCCAAGGAAGCTCTACCTTATACTTCTTGGATATCATCACAAGTGAGGCATGATTTTCTCCATTATCCAGAAGAATAAGTTGATTTAGCTGCCCACCTTACAAATAAACATAGACAAAAACTGGCCATGCAACTCTATTTCTCTGATGGATTTCTCTTGGCTGGTGCATTCAAAAGAACCTGTGAATAAATGAACTAGGATTCACTCACCCATATCAATTGTTGTGGTCTCCGTGTATGTTTCTGCTTATGAGCTACCACAAAGTACTGCCATATAGTTTGGCAGGCAGAATTATCAGCATTAGTCTGTCTGACTGGTTTCAACCTGCCCCAAGTTAAAAATAGCACAATGACTATGTTTCCTTAATACTTGAAGTTCAGCAATAAGCTTAGTATAAAATCTAAGGGTAGAATGAATATCTGGCTGGTTGATTGGTTATTCATTTATTTGTATTTATATATTTTCTTTATCATAACTTTCCTCCTCTCAACACTGTTGTTAGGTAGTCTGAGGTGAGCTAAAGTGATTGTCTCAAAGCTACCCAACGAATGAATGACATGTTCTGAAATAGCTTTACAAGAATCATGAATGTTCTGGTAATTCCAGTTTCATTGTCACAATGAGTTCTCTATTGTCTTTGAAAACAATCAAAAATGCCAAATGATCCAAGAGAATGTGGTAGAATACTCTTACATCAACAATTTACCTCAAACTTTTGGCAGGGGTTTTGTTCCTGTTATCACTACAAATTATTTCTGCTATAGTATTCACATACAGCTTTCTGTTAAGAACATAAGCATGCAAATAAGTTATTATGTATGCAACCAAATCATAGGATTGTTGCCAATTCTTTTATTGTAATGAAGTAAACTTTCAGTTAAGATGTTGTTAATATTAGCATCATTATAAACAAATCATCTTAGCTAGCTTGGAAAAAATACTTTTCTTCTTTAATGTTTAACAAAATTATTTCAGTGACTTTTAGGCCACTTCAGTCTGACTGCTCTCCTTTCTGCTTTGCTACGGCTATTGAAGAAGGTGCCAGGAGCTGTACTTCTTTTTCTTCAGGTTGAATATGCTCAATTGTTTCAAAAAGCTTATAAAAATTACACTGGAGAAATTCTGAGTACTGAGATTATATGGCTGACATGTCAGCGTATATTTTAATGCCACTGTATTATTTATCTTTAGTATTTAATTTACACATCAGCTTTCTACTTCTCTGACAATCAAGGAAGATTGCAAAAATAAATACAAAAGCCACACATGGTAAAGCCCTATTTTAAACATTCTTATGCTTTTTATGACATACCTAAAATTAAAGAAAAGTTTCTAATTTCAGAAGTACCGTTTCACCAGTATGTAAAATGTAAAATGTAAGCTATATTAAAATATACAAATGAATGCAGTTTAATAAACCAAGTGGTTTAAAAATAAAATAAGTTTATTTGTAGTTCCACCTGGATATTTTTAGCTATTCTTTAAGTTTCTGAATTGACTAAATGGTCTGATCATTTTACCTTTGAACTGAATTGTGTCCACTTATTTGATATAAACATGTGACTTATTAAGCAGAAAAGCCATAAACGGTAGATTCATTTCATGTAAAGAGAAATATGTGCATAAAAGATTTCCATCTTTCTCATAGCTACAATTCAAAACATGCAACATACTTAGATAAATCACAATTTAATGCTTACTCCCATATAAATGAATATAAAATAAGACCACATATATTTTTCAGTAAATGTCCAATCCAACTGATAGATCACAAAACAAAGCCACAGAATTATAATGCCTCACAACTTGGCATTCTTCAAGGGACTATTTGCATTATTTTCAAAACTGAACTACATTGCTAGAACATTCTTACATCCAGTTCATTACTTAACCACTCCCCACAGATATCCATTACCAACTGCAAGGGCAGAATACAAAACATTTGTTGCAATATTGCCATGGGCATTGACAGAGTGGGCAAATTATGAAATACTCATTGTGACATCAGAATATAAACGCCAATTCTTTTGTTTTTATAATGCAATGTTGCAAGTTCAGTAAATGCTGAACAGGATTTTATCTGTACAATCACATCCTACCATCATCTTAACTTAATCACTTCAGAGGTTTTAGATGGTAACATGCAGGAGATAAAGTCTTGACTAACTTTAAAGCAATTGCCAGAGACAGAAAAATAGGCTCCCATATTACCTTCCTGAATCAGTTATCCCACAGATCCAACCAAGACTTAGTGTTGATGATGTCAACAAATCGCTGAGAGGACAAGCAAACCAAACATGTTGTAATCCCATATCCCTCTTTCAGCATATGTCATCCAACTTTGTTGACTGTTTCAAATTGAGGTTCGATTCCAGATTAAAATGGATCCAGAAAATAAATTTAATCCAAGTGAGCCTGCAGTTATTAGTGACTATTTACTTAAGCAGCTTGTCAGGAAGCTGAAGGTGGCAATCAATTATAACTGCTTTCCTGATATGGTATAGATTAGGTTCTTAATCTGATCAAGGTTTCTAATCTGACCACTACCTCATTGAAAGAAGTTGACACTGCTTCTTTTTCAAAGGTACATAACTGCCAGGAGATTCAAGGTCCAGACTGCAAACAATTAATCCAACTTAACTAAGTATCTTATCATTATCTGCAGTGTCAGGACTCAGAAACAGAAAGCCAACACATCTGAACAAAATGTTGTAGACTATATACCATGTTATAGAATACTGGTATAATTATACTAACTATAGGTTTAAGGCATGACATAAAGAAATAACTGTATTTCTGGGGCAGACTTCAACAGATCCATCAACAGAAAACTTCTGCTGGCTAGCAATATGGAGATATGATGAATTTTCTGTCCACTGTAAATACAGAGAATAGAGGCTCTTATTTATTTTGATTCAGCATGAGTTTTCCTTTCCTTGCGTCCTACTTGCTTCATCACGTTGAAGGAATATGAAGGAGTGACATGAAATTAGAAAACAGAATGATTAGGATACAGTCATATTAACTGCCTGGGATGTTAGGTTTCAGAATGACTTATTCCATAGATCAGGGGTTCTCAAATCCATGCCAGAAACTGGGCCATGAAAACAAGCCCCAACTGCAGGATTCAGGCAGCACTTCTCTCCACGGACCGGGTCCCTGGTGCCCAAAAGATTGGGGGCTGCTGACATAGATAGAAACCTCAATAATGGACCTTATTGTAAGAATTCACATGTGATGATTTATTATCATCCTTTTCACTGATCTCTCAGTATGGATCATATATCTACTTCATACCTATATGTTCATCCAGGGCAGATACTGTTGGGGAGGGGGCAATTGCATCTCTGAGAGAAAAAAATAATAATTAGGATATTGCAATTGTTATAGCTTGCCTTCTGTCCTGCAAAGCAAAAAAATAAAATAAAGTTTTCTAAGGATCCCCATTTTGTTCCCCATTACTGTGAGCTTGGTCAAATTTGAACTAATGTAGTAGGAGTCTAAGTACACTGTTTTATATGCATTATTAAATCAATCCCTGGTTTGACAAAATCTTTAACATTCCTTTTTCAAGTGTCCATCTTTGAATATCCTTGTTTCTTATGCTCTTTAAACTAGATTTATTAAGTTTATTTTTTATTCTCAGATTTTTATTCATTTTTAATTAATCTAGTTACTATGATTTATTAATCATGGGTTATGAAATATCCAATTAAACCTACTCAGAGTTTCCTTATCGGGGAGATGGCAGCATACAAATTTAATAAATAAAAATACATACATACATAAACCCATAAATGTAGCATATCTAATGTTAACACTTTGATTACAAAATCTGCTATTTTCTCAAAGCTTACATTGGAGCTGCATGTCATTTTATGCCAGAAACCCCCTTATTTTGTACTGACACATAAGTTTTACTTTTATGGATAATGTTGTATAATTTGGGATTTCTGGCACAAGCAACAAAGAGTTTTCATTTACCCTTTGACTAAATTTGATGTTGTGTTTGGGAAGCTGTTAAATATGAATCACAGTTCTATCTGTCTATGAAATCTTTGTTGCATAAAACTTTGGAGTAAGTTCTGAATATGTTTCACTGAACATTAAATTTAAAAGCCATTGGACTAGATTTCTCTGAAAGTTTTTTTCAGCAAAAGTATTGAAAGAGGGATAATACAGTGGAATAAAAATAACTTAGTATAATATTTAATATCCATTAGAAGACTTTGAAGTTTATTATTTTTGCTGGAGTTGGCAGTATGTAGTGATGGTTGTTTTGAAATGCTGTATGGAGTACTAGAGTGCAACTAAATTACTCTGTTACAGTTAAAAAATCACCATCATCACCAAAACAACAGAATCATAGATATCATAAGCTTCTGTGGACTTACCTGAGATAAGTACCAAGCTGCACTCTGTAATCTTGGTACTAAAATTCAGTTGTGAAATGGCTGGACTTTGATGTTTTCAAAATTAAGGATGTGAATGTAATCAGCAGACCTCTCACTGTCTGAAACCACCATGGGTTTGGGGAGTCCAAGGCTTTTGGACAGTGAAATACTGCCATTTCCACATTGAAGAAATGAACAAAAACAGACTGGGAAAAAGTAGGTCCTGTCCCTCCTCTAGTGATATCACCTATAATTCTGAATGAACTTAATAAACTTGGAAGATTGGAAGTCACAACCCCCAATCCCTCTCTTAGGTATGCTGTAGTTATAGATTCCTTCCTTTGGGCAGTTGTATAGGCTAAATGATCTCCAAGATCCCTCACATTTTATTATTCTATTATATGCTTCTCATCCCTGGACCAAACCATGGATGCATAAATGCTTTCCAGAGTTTGTTAAACTGAATCTCCTAGCTAGGGCTACTTGCAATTTAGCAACATCTGGATAATTTTATATTGTGCACTAATAAGCTAGAATGTGTTAATACCACTCTACAATGCCTTGGTAAGACCACACTTGGAATATTGCATTCAGTTTTGGTTACCATGATGTAAAAAAATTGTTGAAACTCTACAGAAACAGTAGAGAGAAGAGAAACAAAGATGATTAGGGGACTGGAGGCTAAAACATATAAAGAAGAGTTGCTGGAATTGGGCATGTCTAGTTTAATGAAAAGAAGGACTAGGGTGACATTATAGCAGTGTTCCAATATCTAAGGGACCACTACAAAGAAGAGGGGGGTCAACCAATTTTCCAAAGCACCTGAACGCAGAAGAAGAAGCAATAGATTGAAACTAATCAAGTACAGAAACATTTTAGGAGAAACTTCCTGACACTTAGAACAATTAATCAGTGGAACACCTTGCCTCTAGAAGTTGTGGATGCGCCAACATTAGAAGTGTTTAAGAAGAGCCTTGATAACTATTTGTCTGAAATGGTATGATTTCCTGTCTGAGCAGGGAGTTGGTCCTCCAAGGTACCTTCCAACTCTGATATTCTGTTATTAAAGCACACTAGTCATTGGGTGAGCTTAACTACAATATTTGCAATTCTACCCTGATTCTACTCTCCCACATACTTTATGGCCATTGAAATACAGTAAGTTAATCTTTATTGAACTACATGAAGGAAGACCTATGGTCCTTCCAGTTTCATCTGCTCCTCTGCAAAAGGAGACAAACATTCATTTGCCGATTTTTTATTAAGTTATGTATATATTGAAATCTTACAGAATACACTCTATCCAAATGCGTAAAAAGCTACCATCAGTTCATAGCACTTGTACATGTAGCTGCTGAGGGGAAAAAGTATAAATAACCAAGTTAAATGGCAACTGAATGTAAAGAGATGTTAACAAAAATTCTGGACCAATTACATAAATTTTGTGAATGGTCATTTAATTGAATTCTATAGATTATATTCTTTCGATTTCCTTGACTGTACTATTTTTTTCTTTCTCTACACCCATATGAATTCATGCTTGACAACCCAGGATAATACTCATTTGATGGAGTAGATGTCAGTCTGTGTAATGTTATGCTATAATGAAATGTTTTCATTTTTAAATGTTACACAATTCTTTGTTGTTTCCATAATTCAGGCAATCCATGGAACAACTGCAATTTTAAGTATAGGATCATGTATTATATTCAATTGTTTTCTTCAAAGGAGGCAATGCAGCCAGTTATGAGAGGCAGTGTTTGCCCAATGCACATAATCATGGAGAAAAAAATGGGCCTATAGGATCCTATATAATTTATCTAAGACATTTTCTACTGTAGTAGGACCAGGAGATAAATGCCTCTAATAAATCACATCGTAATTTATTTTGCAGTGACTACATACGTAAATCAAGTGTTTATAACATGCTTTCTTTTTTTTATTATCATTTAATGGACAAAGATACTTAAATATACAGGATTCCTAAAAAAAGAGATTAGCAAAAATTATTAAAAAAATAACTAAATTAAAAACTGCTAAGTCAGAATCTCTTTATGCACCAACATTCATTCATTCATCCTTTTACACTCAGGGCCCTGCTATCTCATAAGACTGCTTGGTACTCTTAACTTGTACTGTCTAGAAATAGCTCTACTATCTCACTGGCTCCTTCTAGGCGCAAATATTGAAGTTTGGACTACTGAGAATATGTGCTGCCCATGAGACAATGCATTACACAGAAAAGGAACAAAAACAGATATTTTATTTTTAGTTCTCAGGATTGTTTCCTGAACTGGTATGTGATACACTAAATGTATCTGGATTTCTTTATACAGATACATATTTTCATGTTTACAGATTAAAAAGAAAACATAACAGAAGAAAATTGGATAAAAGTATATACTTATCAGTGTGGCTCAACTCACTTGTCCATGGGCTATAACCATTCAAAACCATTCACCTGAAATTGTTTCAACCAAAAAATATATATTGAAAACTGTCCAAGTAAAGTGTATTTCCTTCAAAACTTCAATAAGCAAGTCTCCAAATTTGATTAATAACATTTTCAACATTTGGAGCTCATTCCGAGTGGGAGGCGATGAGATTTCCAATATACAAGTGGTGCTTTATAAATATACACATATACACATACTACAATGTAGTATCATTTTTAGGAAATGCACATAACTAAAAAAATTAGGAAAGCACATAACTTGTAGAAAAAAGAAAGAAGGTTGCCAGCAAGGCCATGTATTTTTGGTAGTGCTATTGCTTGCTACAAAGTGCACTTATTTTTAATAAAATATTCTATTTACGAATGTGCATTATTCTGTCCATTTTTCACTTTTCATGTCTTTTTCATACTTTTTAAAAAAATTGCTCCTTTCTGAATCAGCAATTCTTTGAACTGAGACCAGGCTTTCCTTCCCATCTTTCTCTCATCTTAGCTGGTTGCCCAATTTCAGAAATTTATCTTAATAAAAAACTCTTTTTAATCTGTTTAAATTCTTTCTGATCAGCTTCAAAATACTTATAGATATGGCCCACTCACTCCTTAAGTTGATACCCATATTCTAATTCAAGGATGGGTCAAACTCAGACACCCCTCAGCATAAACTGCAGCCCATTGCAGAACATTGTGGTAATGCAACACCAAAACTTAGAAGGAAAAAAAATGATTGACTTTAAGCAGCATTTTTCATGTTTTTTTTTTAAAGTGGAGGGCATCAAGAGCGAAAATTATTCTAAATTTGCTACTTTGGTTCTTTTTTTCAATAGCTTCCCTAACAAGGCCTGAGAAAATCACAGAAACTTTTTGCCTGGACTTTTTCATCTTCTCCTTCTGACACTGGGAGAAATCCTTGCAAGTCACTGCAGGAAAAGGATGCTATTGGCAAAACATTATAGAAGGGCTGGAAGGCTAAACTGTTTAGACTTATTGGGCAAATGGATAGATCGAGATTGGCTGGGAGGCTGCTATGGTTCTTGAAACTGCTTTGCTTCTGAGCACAATGCGCTATGTGTTGTGTGTATGCACTTTATACTTGCTCTCACTTATGAGATATTGCAATCTCATATGTGAACTGTTCTGTAAAATGCATTGCTTTTCTTCCAACAGGATGTGGTTTGCAGCTTAGTTTCCAAAACAGTACAAAATAGAAACAACATCAAGTAAGAAATCTTCCCATTCGTGTTTATCTTTACTTCATTTAATTTTCCTCTAACTTTTATTTTAAGGGAGACTGGGGTAAAGGAGAGATAATTATTATCTTTAACAAACAGTGAAATCCATTTTTCCAGATTCATGCTTCTAAAACAGAGATGGCCAGCAAGAATAATCTCCTGGTGTCTGTAAGGTGGATTAGGCTATTTGCAAATGCTACATCAAGTAATTGTATATGCAGATATGCAACTTATGATAAAAAGTAGACAGAACGGAACTGCACTTAAAAATACAGGAAAACGCACCACACTTTTATTACAATATGATTCAGAATAAACTATTTTTGACTACTTTTTTGAAAGAGTCCTAGTGACCAGATTTACCAAATTGCCAGGCAATATCCAATAAACTGAAACGGATGCATGTGCACATACACAAAGACACACAAGGTTTCAGTTCAAAAATTCAGTCAAATTGTGCCTTCCTAGAGCAACCCCATACTGCATACCCTACATCAGTCATGGAGAACCTATGACACACATCACAAGTAACACACTATGTTTTGGGTAACACACAAGTGTTCACCAACCCTCAACAACCGCTATTCTTGAAAGTACACTTTGTTCTTGCATGATTTTTGGATGCAGCAGAGGCTGTGTGAGAGTGGAGTGTGTTCTTGCATAGCATCTGGAACCTCCAGAAATTGCTTGAGAGTCCTGCTCTCGTGTAGCCTCTGAAATTGTGTGAGAACAGGGTGTGTTTCCATGCAGCTTTTAGAGGTTGCAGAGGCTGCAGAAAAACATTCTCTGAAACTGCTTCAAGAGCAAAGGCCTTCTGCAACTTGGAGCAGCCTCAGGTAGCCTCGGGTCTGTCAACAGAAAGAAAACACTGCCTGGAGGTAAAGGCATGCAGCAGATCCTGAAAACCATTGGTTTGCAGAGGCAATTGCACCATTCTCCTAGACTTTATGTGCCTTATGATTCAAGATGGACTTTTTGAGTGGCAGCAGTGCTATTAAGGCTGAAGTCAAGATCCAGGTCTCTACTTCAGGTCCAGCCTTGGCATTGCTGCTGAGTATTGTTGTTCAAGTGAGCTAGATAGAGCATTATTTCTTTGTGTTCAAGGGTGGCAGTGACATGCCAGCAGAGTCAAGAAAAAAGCAGGGAGCAAAGGTCCCTAAGGAGTGCATTGCAAGTAAAGGGCCCACAAATAGTTAAAATTAAAGGGCCCACAAATAGTTAAAATTACAATAAAATTTGCATTTTAAATCAGTTTCTTTGAAGCAGAAAAAATAGATTGTAACCTAGAAAAAGTAGTAGAGTAAGGCAAAATAATTCTTATGTATTAGCAACTGTTACACTTAGGCTGACTAAAGGTCTAAGAAAAACTAAGATACTATCCAACCTTACAAGTGAAATTATAATGAAAGCAAGCACTTAAATAACCGTGTCTTGTGTGCAAAAAAGAACTTTCTCCTTCCTCTGAAAAATCCAATGTGCCTCTATGTAGCAATGGCAGAATGAATGAATGAAATAGGGATCGGAGAGAATTTTTTTCTTGACAATTTTTTTCCCTTCAAATGCAGAGCAAAGAGTTGAATAACTACAAGAACAGCATTGCTGGTGAGATGTGTGACAATCTGTGTTTCTGATCATACTGTATTTGAGATCATGAAGGACGATCTACAAACATTCAAAAGGGTCCCTCATTGTCTTTTGCTGAACTGTAGCACAGCACGAGTCTGCCAGAGGGTGCAATGGCTGGATTTCACTCTAACCCAACTATAACTCTCAGCATCTTTAATATGTCATAACAGTTGGAACTTTTTTTTTAATGGCACATTTAAATAAGGTGATAAATCCCTCACCTACTATATAAATGATTACACCTTCATGAGTATAATTGTTGAAAAGACTTTGTTCATCCAATGATATTGGCAGGGGTTTCACAATGCACAAAAGCTTTCATTGCATAAATTCAATGAAGGAGGAAATATGTCATGGTAGTTGTGAAAGTTCAGGAAGAATACAGGATCAACACGCTAGGATTATGAGTTAGCTAAAGGATCATGTGGGCCATCATTACAGGATGGTGCACTAGATGGATTTATGGCATGAGCCGTCTTTTGCCTTTTCTTTATGCATGCTTTGTAACAGCAGGATAAAAATGCAAATAAACCAGGATGAAAATATCTGAACATGTGCAAAACACAATATCTATTGTTGCTAATAGATCAGGGGCAGGACAGTATGCTTGCTCCTGTCCTGTACCTTTAACTAAACTTGGTCTGCCAAAATCAGCTATCATTTCCCATGGCCTGGATTAGAGCTATTTTTCATAACACTATTCACAATATAATGAATGTAAGACCCACTTTACCTTCCCATCACTATTGCACATATAACAGAAAATCAGTGGTGGTGAAGTAGTCTATAAATATATGCACTGAATAGCTCTCAGTACTAACAGAAACATAAATTATGCAAGATTCCCACTGATATAGAGCACCAAAGCACATACAGCAGCACATAGTCATATTGTAGCATCATGAATGTAGAACTAGTAGGTACTATTCTATTTACTTCACTAAAATGGCTGTTAGTAAATACAAGAAGCACAAGAACTACATCAGTTGCAATGATATAATTTTGTAACTGTGTAATCGAATTCAAATCCATGTCTCTTAAAGATGTATTGTCATGGATTTACTTCAGTTTACCTGCATCTTTTAAATCATCTGCATACATTACTAAGTAACACTAAACATTATTAATAAAGACTAAAACAATCATCCAACCACATGTAAACAGTAAATAATTAAATCTCCCTCTTAGTTTTATTGAACTTTATTGTAAACAAAATATATTTTATTTGTACAAAAGTATAAATGCTTGTTATGAGGTGGATTGGATGGAACTTATTTCCATATATTCATGATACAGAACATCCATTTACTAGATTCCATAGCATTTTTTTTTAATCAAGGCTACTATCTTCATTTTAAAGGTGCAGTATTTCCCAACTACTTTCATGTATATTTCAGTGAATGTCTATAAGCCTTCATTCTATGCAGCACTATGTAAAAGTACTAAAATAAATGTGTTTTAAGATTAGAGCTCTAGTTGATATTATTCAAACTCAGATTAGAAATAACTGTAAACAAGACACACCAGCTACAAGAGAGACCTCTAGTGTGTGCCAGAACATCTTGTGTCATGCTTCAGGCATAATTAATACACCAAAACCACTGCAGTCATTTTGCATACATGGTATTAAATTTCAATAAATGTCTCTGAGTGAATTAGTTTTAAATGTCCTCCTAAGTGTGCAGCTTAACTTAAATGGCATCAGACTAAACTGAATAAAAACTCAACCCTTCCTTCTGCACCATGTCTGATCAGTTTCAGTGATTGGACTTTTATAGCTGAATGATCAAAAGGTCACCAGCAGTATTCAGACCTTTGTATCCAGGATCAAAAATACTTTGCCTAACAGTGTCTTATATTCCTGTCAGACCAAAATGTCAAAAATAAAGCAATTTATAAATCTACAGTGTTTATCCCATTGAATGCTGTAGGATGGATTTAAAATAACTGCTCTCTGATTTATTTAATGACCAGTAATCAGTATGCATGTATAAAACTAAACAAAATAGGATTTGAAATTAATGCCTGCTTTTAAATCTGACATACTTTGGTCGGTAGGGGGGTAAACATAAATTTGCAAAAGATAGAGAAGTATAATTAAACATAAAATCTCCAACAAACAACTACAAGATATTAGGCCATAAAAATAATTAAAGAGGTTGAGCCTACAGAGGAATGTGGGTCTAAAATAAGGATAGCAATCTTGTAACATACAGGTCATAGCTTATAACCACGCCTCTATTTTGTCCATTCTCAAATCTCTGGTCATCAGTTTGTCTACTATCAAAAGCACATAGTGTGGAGATGGTGAAAAGAGAATGAAGACATTGTGACCAGAGTGAGTTAAGGAAATATGGACAAATATTTGGAGGCCTTGATGGCACAGTGGTTAGAATGCAGTATTGCAGGCTAACACTCCCCAGTCTGTAGTTTGATCCTGACCGGCTCAGTCTTCCATCTTTCCGAGGCCAGTAAAATGAGGAGCCAGATTGTTTTAATGTTTTCTGGTGCATTTTATTCAATGTTTGTGAGCCACCTGCCTTTGGCGAGATTGGCAGCTTGATTAATAAAGAAACTTAGTCCTGTAAAACTAAAAGGTGTGAGAAAAAAACACAAAAGGTCTGCCTTGATTCTGATAAGTATAAGAGGGGGTAAGATGTTTTGGAAGACTTTCAAAATGCTATTATTATATCCTAACCTAGAACAATAAAGCATTCTTGGAATCTTCATGAATTCTGTTTCCTGACCTGGCCTACCTCAAAAGACTCACTGGAAGCTTATGAGAAGCAGAAATTCCAATACGCAGCTCATGGGAAGTTGTCAAAAGGAAACACAAGAGCATAGAAGTGAAATAGTCAACTTTACCTTGGCCAAAAGACATTATAAGTTGTAAAAGCCTGTGCTCAACATGAAAAATAGATGCCATGAGGTATATGTAATTAGGAAATGGGTGCCATAAGAGTATGTCCAGCCATAAAATATCAATTTACCTGAAGGTAAATTCATTCCCATCCTATGCAAACATTATGGATTTTAAGTATTCTTGTAAAGAAATATGATCCCAGAGGCCATGCTTTGTAGCAAACCAGTGTCCTACTTATTATCTATTCATCTATCCATTGTTCTTTTTCTTTCATTATTTCACTTTATTCATTCACATTTAAGAAATGTGAAAAATAGTTAGTGGGTACCAAGGGAAGTCCTGTGGACTCAGTACACGACATGGAGTGCCAGTCTCCTAACTCTCTTCTGGAGGCGGGAGATGTATTAACATGGGCTTTTGTATGTGTGTCTTGTTCCTGCCATTATTAAACTGGGAAATTACATTAATAGAAAAGAAGGATGGTAAATTAACTAAGGGAATTATTTCAGGCTCAGGTGCTTTAGTTAATCCCCATTTCTTTTTTTAAGGCAGCAATCCTATATGTATCCCCACTTGAACTGCCTAATTTATAGCTGAGTGCTGTAATGGTAATTCTAGTGCCGACTTTTTTTTTTCTTGTGATTTAATTGCTCTTCATTGAGAAAACAAAAACAAAAGACACCCTCATCCTTATTCAAAGGAGAGTACAGAACATCAGGGGGGGGAGGTGTTTAGAGATTATGGTAGGAAGCAACAGGAATTTGCTTTTTTTGGTAAGGCCACTCTGATGGTTATTTTGTGAGTGAATCCACAATACACTCTCAAAATTCCAGATGTGCATATTAGTCCAGAAAAGGTTTAATTAAATTTTATGGAATAAAGTATGTCAAATGGATGCATATACACACCTAACAGATTAGACTCACCATAGTTGTGTTTCGTAATTCTACAACAGCTTGTATCTCTGGATGTTTACTCATCCCGCTAAATTCAAAGGGCCTTATTTCAAAGTAAGTTGTACAACTATACTCTTTCATTAACTGTGCATTTGAAATACTTATATAAACAAACCTGCTATATAAATTATTTTAGGTATATTAGGAAATCCCCTTCTTTCCTCATTTTTTTGTTTTGTTTTTCCACTTTCAAAGTAGAAGGACTATTTAGGATTCTAACTGCTGAGAAGGTAAAAGCCATTTTCCTTATTTTTAATTTGCTCAAACAATCCAAGCATGCTTGGTGCCCAGAGGGTATGCTCAAATAAACTTGTATGTGTCTGCCAGTTTTGTTGATTGAAACCAGAAGGCGAACATTTCTGAGAGAATTGTTATGTTATAACTGTTTCCTTTATTTCAACAGAAAAGAAGGAATTAGAAGGGGGGGGACAAGCAAAGACTTATTTGAAGATAACTGTTTGCATGCCTTCCAAAGAACATTACGGCATTTTATTTGAACTAATTGTGTTTTATCCATTGAGCTGATGCCACCAAGACTGAAGAAAGCTTAAGCCACAGTGATAGCAGCAACTTTCATCGCTCCATCCAATCTTAAATATGCAGCTCCTCATTTTGGGCCTGATCTGAAAGGCATTCCCTAAAGTTCCCACAGTCACAGTAAAATATTAAACTTGCCTTCAAATGTATATTGTTAGAAGTGGTCTTTCCAAGTTGACTAATACTGAACCTCAATTTTTCAACTTTCTTCCTCAATACTCAAATCAAGAAACCAACCCACCACCATTTTTGCCTACCATGCGTGGTTAATTTACAGATCAATATTCTGTGATAGGAGTAAAATCGCGGTTAACTAAATTATGAGTATCCTGCAAACGCAGCCATTACTACCGAGCAATTAATCTCTTTCGATAGTTTTTCCATCGGCTTTTAACCCCGTATGCTTCTCAAACTCGTTTTGAATCCGGCAGCCGGACAAATTTAATAAACCAATCCGTCAAATCTTCCTCCCATAATTGTTGGGGGTTTGTAATTAGCAGAGAAATAGGTTGAGAAACACAAGCCTACGTTCAGGAACGCTGGGACTGACTTCGCTAGCACGGCCAGCCTACCTACGACACGTGTTCGAGCACATTTACACCGTAGGAAATCCCCAGCAAGTAATTTCCTTATTCCCGTCTATTAAAAATCACTAACTTCTATCTTCAGTGACGCCTCGTGAATGCGTTGCACACCCGACAGATTACCACCCACCACTTTCAGCGGCTACTTTTTGAACAGGCTTTCTTCCCTGCCCCTCCATCGCAGTACGTAGCGTACTATGCAACCGAATAAAGCCTTCACCGATTCCTTAGTAGTTCCTTCCAGAGAGTTTTAAGCAGCCTCTGGTCTTCTCGTACAAGCATAGTTCTCCCAAGGCAAAGTTCTGGCCCTTTAAGATGCCCGGTATTACACCTCGGCAGGCAGACAGGCAGCAATAGCCTCGCCAAGGTTTCGCGACTCGACGAGCCGGTTCTCCGAGGAACCGGCCAGAAGGGGGCAGCCGCGAGCGGCGCACTAAAGGGGAGACGAAAGGACGCCGCAGGAGGAGCGGGCTCTCCCAAGAAAGCTCGGGTCGCCTTCGGCCTGCAGAAGGCGAGCTTTACCCTTTCGCTTCAACCTGAACCAGGGCAAGAGGAAAAAGCATCCAAAGGCGCGGGGGCTATCTTTTTTAGCTGGCGCGCGGGGAAGAGCGCGCCCCCACCAGCCCGCCTAGTGGGGAAGGTGCCTCCTGTAACATAGAAACCGGAGAGCCCCCAGGGCAAGAGCTGAACACACGCACGCGCTTTTCGCCCATAATGGCGTCTCTCGTGCAGCCAGCTGGGGCGCTTGGGGGCGGAGAGAGCCGCCGAACAATACTAGTCTAAGGCTCCGCTTGCGGCCCGTCGTTCCCCGCTTGTTACTCCGACGCTCTTCGGAAAGCGAGGCGGCTGTTGCTTGCCTGCATGTGGGTGGGTGTGGGTGGAAGAGGAGAAGGAGAGCGAGCAGAATCAACCCTCCTCAGCACCGCCGGGAAAAACAATCGCAATCGGCTGGTGCGCGCGCGCGCGCGCGGTGGCCCGGCTAATTGCAAAAGCAGCCGCTTATGGCGGCGCCACGCAACGGGATGGATTGGCTGCACCCTTATGGAAGAGGGCGGCGAGGAGAGACGAGCGCTGGGAGAACCGGGGAAGCGGCGG
>JANHFL010002215.1:267434-278666 GCA_032468155.1 Oxyrhabdium leporinum
GGGGGGGGTGGAGAGAGAGAGAGAGAAAGTGATCACTTCCAAATCGGTAGCCGCTCGGACCAAGCGAGCTCGGCAGGCGAAAAGACTGCGCGAGAAGCCGCTGGGAGTGATACCAGAAGGAGCGTTCCAGTCGCAGCCCAGCCCGCCCTTGCAAACTCGCAGCGCCCCAGTTCCAGTGAACCGGGAGGCTGGAGATTTGCCAGTCCGGTGTCTTTCCTCGTCTATTTCTAGGAATGTGCGGCGCTCACCCATTGCCTGGCACATGCGTAAAAGCGAGTTGCGCCCAGAGTCCCAAGCAGACCCTTCTTAGCAAATAATAACAAACCCATTCAGATCTTACCTGAAACATTGAAGCCGCGAAGTGTGTATATCTCTTTTTCCAAGTCCTTTCCCCCCCCCCTCTCTTTTTTCCTTCCTCCCGATATTTCTCTCTCCCGGCAGCGATCTGCTCTCTTCGCTATACCAGAGAGAAATGCAATAGCTTGGCTAAGGTAGACAGAACAAAATACAAAGAATAGTTGCTCCAGGGGTTTTGAAACCCCTCAAGGCAAGGATCAGGATACAATTAGCTCATGTCTCTACCTCCAGTCTAAATCAATCTCCAAAATAAAAGTTAAATTAAATTAACTGATCACACGGGCATTGAATTGATCTTTTTCAAAATGCACACGCACATGTATGTATTTTTTCCAGATATTTCTTTTTTGTTGTTGTTTGGAAAAAGCAGGCTCATTCCAGCCTCCAACTTGCTTTTTACTTTCCTCTTGCACAGAAAAGCTGATTTTAATCGTTGTGATTAGTTTTGATGTAACGTTTCCGCGGGCGATTTCTGCAAATGGATGGCGTGTTTCTTTGCCAGAAGAGGGAAAAGCAGCAGATGATGATAATTATAAGGATTGTTGGTTGTTTCTTTTTCTTTTTCTAAAAGGGCATTTAGATCCGTCCCTATGCTTTTCCCGGTTGACCTAACGTTACCACTGCATTGAGGTCGCCTAACTTGTTGATTAAGATGCCCTTCTAATTTGAATAAAGGATAGGTGATGATTTGACAAGGGAGCCAGGCATTTTCTGATCCTTTGGCTGTGTGACTTCCCAAATGACGTATATAAAAAAATAAAACAAGCACATGGAGTCTGCTTTGCCCCAATCAAGTCTGAATCAGTGCCTGGGGGTGATACACAAACTCATTTTGAATGTTCAACCATGCAGAATTGCAAAAAGATTGAAGGAGTTCCACTGAATTTTTATTCCAAAACAGCAGAATTGAAACAAAATCTCTGTAAGCCTTCTCAGGAAGTCACCGTGAAGGGATCACATGACCCTGTCATCGATTGTGGCTAACTTTTCCCAATTATCTAATTAAACTGGAAGAGTTCTCCAAATATTCTGGGCTGGTAACTACTTCCTGAAGAACCTGTGGTTAACTACTTGAATAGTTTTTTTTGATTTTAGTAAGACTACTCCAATACTGACTGTTTTAACTTTTAAATTTTTTGCCCCCCCCCCCCCCGCAGTGAAAGTTAAATTTGTCTAAAATCTACAGTAACTGGAATATTTAATTTAAAAATGACTGAGTTGTATCTGGGTTTATAATATGCAGAACACTGAAATGTGACAAAAATTGCAGGATAAATGTGACCATGGCCTTGGTCCTACTTTATAGTCACTACAGGGTGAAATAAATCAAAATAATTTTTTCCCCACAGCTTATTGACCAGAATATTTATTGCCGTATTCAAAATGTATATAATGTATAGCATGCATTATGAAAACTTTGAAGCACTACTTGGTTGCAACACTTAAATGCACAGTTCCAGCATATTTGCACAATCAGGTAACATTTATTATAATTAAAAACAAATGCAATTGGATTTTTCCTATTAATTCAACGTCACTTCCCACCTCCTGTATTCTTCAACAGTATTATTGTACCTGATTGGTGCAAAGAGTTTGAGTTTCTTGTAAGACAACTTTTCAAGCTAAAGGTAATAGCCTAATAAATAGTCTTGGATAGGATTAGATGACCCAATCTCATGTAAAAATAATTAATGTTAAATTCTATTGTAATCAAAAGCCCTTAGAAGCGTACATCCAAAGCCACTGTAAGTAGTACTTAACACTAGACCCTATTTTCTCAATAATTTAAATAACAGATTTTAAACTATGAAAAGGAACAAAATGGAATGAAATTAATGATTTTAAGGAACACCATGTTAGTCAATGTTATTTACAAGAACAGATTTAATAAATCAGATTATTTTCCATGTAAATAAGTGAAAATTTAAACACATGCTTTACAGTAGCAGGTTTATCTACACTACAGTATATTAATAACTTAAATGTAATAAAGGAAAAATTAAAGTATTAAAATGCTGCTTTTATTTTAGTGGCTAGTCAAATACTTGATACAAAAATCAATTTAAATAAGATTATTAATTTTTATAGCCATTAAAACACAAATATATAATTTGTTATATATTTTCTAAAGAAACTGTTGAAAGAATCAAAGTGGGAGGATAAAACAAAAGATGGATTGGGGCTGAAAGGCGAAAGCGGAATCAGTATGCTCCGTCCCATAAGACCAGGTTGCCCTGATAGACCGGTCTCACCGGAGGGAAAAAAACCCACATTAAACAAGAGCTTGTCTTTTTGATCCAACATTTTGCATCCAATAGTAACAGCATACTTCTAATACATCATGTAACTTTTCTGTCCTGAACAAGTGAATCAAACATCAGTAAAACTCCATTAACTGAAATCTTACCAAGGAAAAGTACATCTGAGGACAATTACATACCTTCCAATTTTGTCCCTGAAACCTCATCATTTTTGCCTGTGATTCATCACACAGACTATACCAGATCACCGATCAATATCTTGTACAAAGATATCTGGTCCTTGCTGAGAAATAGCTTCTCCAATAAATTCCTTTTGTCCTTTTCTTTTCTGCAGGTATTTCTTCAGCAGGCATTGATGGGTATTTTCTGCACTATTTAAAGTAAGGTATCCCACTTCAATTTAACATATTTGCTATCCTATATACATTCCCTCTTGCAGGTTCACTATTAGCTTTCCATATTTACCGGTATTCATATACATTCTCTGAGACAGATTTTTTTAAAAATATCCTAAGAAAGGTTTTGATCGGAAAGGCTGAAAATGCACTTTTAGGACTGGCTAAGTACAGAAGAAATTTGCCCTGCATGCCATTTTCTTTGGGGTTCTAGTCTGGTCCCTGAGAGATCATCCTGTTGCTCCTTCTATTTCCATCACATCTTGCTTTTCTTCCAAAGAACCAAAACCTCTATGAGACTATCTCCATTTACAGAGTTATTTATACAGCAATCAATGTGTATTAATTTAAGAAAAATTAGCATTGGAGCTCAGTGGGAGAGCATACATTTGCTTACAGAATATCCACTTATCATTCCTTGGTATCCCTAGAAATGAACTTTTGCTTGAAAGCTTAAAGAGTCATTGCCAATCAATTTCAATAATGTTGGGTGAGAGGACCAGTGATCCAATTCTAATTTCCAGATGTATTTTGACAGATGTTTCCTTGGTTGAATCCAAACAACCAGAGGAATGTAGCTAACCATTGGTATCCTTCAAAAAGAAGTAAGATTGGACTTCATTAGTACTCATGTGGAAGATGGCCTGCAAATCCCAAATCTTAGGCTAAATTAGGAGGTTGGATAACATACTAGAAAAAGGTATGACAAATAGCTTCTACATGTCGTCAAATATGCTATCTGGCTGTATTCATATAATACTCAGGATCATGCTTGAGTTAAAGGAGTTATCTCTTTACTCGAGCAATGTACTTCTGATTCTAACATGCTTGCTTTTCTGGAGATTGAAGAGCATATAGTAGCCTAGTGTGTCAGAGAAAGCATGGGGATGTTTTTACAAATATGTGAAATTAATAAGGTGATTTCTGCATTTTGAATAGGCAGAAGTTGTTGAAGAAAAACTTTCATTACTAAGACCAGCATAATTATTCTAGAAATAATTTGCTCTGGTACCTAAGAGTTAATTTGTTCTTGACAGCAACTGCCATAGCTCTGTGTTTCTATTTTTAGATACTGTTTAGTTGTTGAATATAATTATACTGAAAAACGATATTCAATTTTATTTTATCTGGCATTAACTTTGAAGAGAAATTCCTCCTGTAGATTTTACATAAATCTGGAACATGTTTGTGAAACAATCTGTGAACTCAAACTGAGAGAGGTATTTGAGTTTTAAGTTTTTACTAAAAAGTCTCATCTTGTTATAATTAGTTCATGGAAAACTAATATCCTCCATCCCTCATGTCATCATCAATATTAACCCTCAACAAAATGGAAACTTTTTCAAAGAGAAAATTTTCTTAGCCTTCTACTAGAACTTACAACATTCAAATATTAGGGGGTTTGACTAACTCTGAAAGTTGTAGCCCTCATGCATTTGGAGGACACCAGATTAGAATAAGGCTGTTCTAAAGGATACAGACAATATTAACCCATGCATTTTAATTTGGCCTTTCTTGTAGAAAACAAATATCAAAACTAACTCTCTGAGTATGTCAGTATGGTTTTTATATTACCATGTCAACCTGATCCTAATCTCAGAAATATATAACACTAAAGCAGAAAACATACAATAAATGCAAACGGCTCTATCTAACTACCTATGTCCAAAGTGTACTTTAAAGTTTAAGAGCTTCTTATAAAATAGTCATGTTTCCTTTCAATTTTCTCTCCAAATTCATCTTCAAATCCGCAGCTAGCATGAGGTAATAGATCCTTTTTTACTCCTTACCATTTGCTGACCAGTTGCCATTATTCACTTCCAGTCTCTCATGTGTACTCAAGAAGATAAAGTATGAGATCAGACTTTACAATTGCATGATTTCTCACTATTATACAGTTGCAATCTGAATAATGTCACTTATCTTTTGGAGAAAGAATATCCATATTGGATTGTTCACATTAATAAAAATCAGTAGTCAGTACTGACCACTTCCAAGCAGAAAGAAGGATAATACATTGATGGAATAGAAAGTGGCAGACTGGTCACAAATGTGGGATTTAACAGCCTCCCTTATTATTAACCTTAACATATAATAGGGGGCTTTTCATATCATGTTGTTATAAAAGCAAAGGAACTGTAACAGGATGTAACCAAACCAATATTTTCCTAGAACTTTTAAATTTTATATAACTTGTCTGACCATTTCAACCAAGGACCAAACTATTGTTATCTTGATGATATAATTCTGAGTTTGAATGTAACTTTTGCCCTCTCCCACACAACTCTATTGTGTGTGTCTCTATATCATCACATCCTATTATATCTCATATCATATTATGTCTTTATATATGAGAAAGAACTATTTTTTCAACTGGTCCTTAATGAAATTGTAATCTCCAAATGTGCAAGAGCTTAGTGTGTGTCTCAGGTTTGGTTCAAACACTTGTACATAGCTTGGATTTATGTGACAGATGGTTCTAATTAGAACTGCAATCAGGACTGGCCCTCACTAAGTTGGCACTATAGACAACATAAATTTTCCTGCTACCCTCAGGCTTCTCAGGGACCAATATAGAAACTCCATGGCTTTTCCTGGCAGTTTGATCTCCTGTATTCAGTATCTTTACTTAACAAGTTACTTCCCCAAAATAACCATCAACAGATACTGTTCTTGTTTTTTAAAATATTATAAAATGGACAAATCAGAAGAGGAGAATATATTTATGTAAACTAAGATTTATTTAAATTGGGAATTCTGATGGAAGTTTTAAATCCTGGGGTTGGGATGGAAATGACAATTGGCTTAGTCTAAAAATTATGCAATCATGGAAATCTCAATGTGTAAAGTAACTGCCCTCTTTCCATTCTTAGAACCAGCTGTATCTACAGTGATTCACGACTTGGGGGTAGTGTAAATGATATATTTTATCTAGCACTTTAAAGATACTATGGAGTATCTGAAGGCAGTTCTGTTTGTAGCACAATCTGTCTTGTTTGCAGTTCATCTGGTATAGAACCACTTAGCTTTGCTTCATTGTCCTATTGCCTGAACCAGAACTGTTCCTGAGATACCTAATAATGCAACAGAATTGCCTTGAAGGCACTATATAAATTTATGTAAGTGTATCTCTTTGTGCATCCTTTGGGTGTTAGAAATTCTCAGTTTAGCTAACCATGAAAATGACTGTCATGTAATTCCAATATAGGTGCAAAATTATATATATGTGTGTGTGTGCGCACGCACGCGCGCGTACACCCACCCACATATATATAATATATATGTGTGTATATATATATTTATAGTGTATATATGTATATACACATGCATACTATATATACTATGCATACATAACATACTAAATTCTATCTATCTACTACCTACCCACTATATATACATTCAACAAGATTAAATATATTGTCCCAATTTTCTATGCAGTATTTTGTATTCTTAATGTTCTGAAACATCATAACAGGTAACGGAATAGCAAACATGAAAGTTTTCCTTTATTTTTCAGCTAACAGAAAAACAGAACAATTAGAGAGTATAATTACAATACTGAGATAATAACAGGTACAATAGAATAATAAAGAATGAATAAGCTTCAAATATGTAAATACTTCAAAAGTCAGACTTTTCCAAAATCTAGTTGATGTTTTTTCTACAGACATCATACAGTAGGTAGTGTTTGATACCTTGCATTAAGGAGGAAGCAGTTTGAAAAATAGGATTATTTATTATCATGTAATAATAGAAGCACATCTTTATTATGGAACAGAAAAGCTGAAGGTACATCATACTAATAGTCTAATATATTACATGAATGAAAGCTTGTGAAAGATAAAGTCAGCAGAGTAAGGAAGTTATTTAAGACAGCACATTTGAAAGTCTCTTTAAAATTACTGTTTATTTAATGCATTGGTATGTAATCTGAAAGAACAAATCTACATGGGAGCAAACCCTATTTAACATATCCAAGCAAATAACGATTGTGCTTGGATAAATAAAATGGATCCTTTTTCCTCTGCCACAAGGGACTGAAAGAATGGAAATATAACAAATAAAAAAACCGAACAAAGATTTAATCCAATTAACAAGTAAATTATTTCAGAACCACCTTTCCTATTTTGAATGTTTCACATGCATACTCACCATGCAAATCCTTTAGTAAACTAGTGTCCTTCAAGGATTTTTCTTTTGGATGAAACTGTAATGTGTGCCTTCAATAAAGCGAAAGGATAGGACATTCACAACAATGAAAGGAAATACTTTGTCATTCAGTATATGGTTGAATTCTCAGATTTGGTACTATAACATAGTAAAATGATTGGCAGTTTTAACAACTTTAGAAAAGAATTTCATCAGTTTATAGAAGATAAGTTTACCAATAGCTGCTGGCTATGGCAATTAACACCAGTATCAGATCAATTATGCCTCTCAATACTAGCAGCCAGGAAACCTAAGCTGTGCCCTTGTGGACTTCCTATAACAAGTCATTTCCCACTGTATGCAGGATTAGAGAATTTGTCACCATCCAAATATTGCTGAATCACAAATTCCAGGAGCCCTACTGACATGTTGAGTAATGAAAAATACTGAGAGGTCTAGTTCAGTAACATCATAACTGAAAAACCATGGTATCTCTACCTCTGCACTATAGAAATAGAATACTACATTATTTATGTAGCTCCAGAGTCTAATCCAGTATTTTTGGTCAAGGACCACACAGTATACAAGTATTCATACTGACTGGGTATGTACATAGTAGATTTGCCCCATATGATATTTTACACTTCTGATGCAATCATGCTGGACCCTTTCTTCTCAGTGGTTTCCTGCGTATGTATGTGTATATACCTCCCCACCCCCCACACATCTAATTGCTCATGTTATGCACCCTATTATAGGATACTTAAGAGCCGGTACATTCTAGTGGTTAGAAAGGCTAGAAGGCAGGAGACCACGAATTTTGGTCCCACCTTAGCCATGAAAGCCAGTTGGGTGATTTTGGGCTAACTGTTTTCTCTCAGCCCACCACACCTCATAGGATTATTGTTGTGGAAAAAATAGGAAGAGGAAGGTGTGTTGGATATGTTGGCCACCGTGTGTTATTTGTAAAAATAATAAAGGCAGGGTACAAATAAATGAATAAAATAAAATAGAAATAAATTATGATTTTTCTGAATACGTCACCCTGACCTTTCCTAGTCTACTGTTCAAAGTCCTTTAACTGGAGGTGCTACACATCAATCCTTAAAAATAGTGTGTACAAAACATGTTTTGTATGCTCTTTTTTGCTAGTGAGTTCCAATCTTTCTTGTAGGTTTTTTGTTTAAAACTAAAAATTTTCAAAGCCCACTAACCTTATTTTTCATAAGTATGTTTTTCTTGCTTAACAGTCTAGGATTCTTCTTTAGTTTTATTTTATTTTGTGCAGAACTATATCAACCATCTGTTTCTTTAATACGATATTCTAAAATAGCTCAGGGCAGAATTTGTAGATTTAATTCCTTTTTAAAAATGTTGCCCTTGAGATTGTTAATTTCTTTCTATTGCTTGATGTTACTTGATGCATTTGCACAATATATTTATTTTGGGTAAGTTCAATATCTAGTATACTGTGAGAATTCAAAAAGTGGTCAATTCAGAATTAAAAGAAGAGCCATTTTATTTTCAAAGTATTCTGGGTGACTCATTAGTCAAAGTTTTTCCTTTGATTATATTCTATTGTAAAATAAAAATCTAGTACTTTTTCCAAGAAAGTTCAGAAAATGAAATGGAAATGTGGAACAACTGAAAACACAACATACTGCATAAAAATTATTGTCATATAAACTGACTTGTTTGGTTTCTGAATCATATTTTAGCTGCAACTTATATATAAACTTTGAATGCAAAATTTAAACAGAATTATTGATGTGAAACAATGAAAATAAAAACTATGGAGGAGAAACGTCACATTTACAGTAAGTATTACACTAAGATAAAACTGGTATTTGCTGGTATTACTCCAGTCATAATTGCCAAAATATCTAATATAAAGAAAATTGCTGGAAATGTAATAGTAAAGTTGGATCATTCTTTAATATCTGATGGCACTGTCACAAAGCTCAGCAATTGTGGAATCCAATTATACAATGATACACATTCTAAATACAGAAATTCTGTTCTTGTCAGAAGCATTTCTATTCACCAATACTTACAATATATTACCACAAAGTAAGCAAATTGGTATTTCAACAGCTGCTACATCTGTTCCTTAAAAACTACATTCAATTCCGTCATTGGTATATAAAAGTTTTTCAGTATGTATCAATGTCAAAAATGGCTTCATATTAAAAATAAAAATAAGCATATGCCTTTTAATAAAATTTGTTAGTCAGACAAGGTGCTGCCAGACTCCTGGTGTTTTGTCTACTGATATAATGTAGTTAGCTATGCACAAGGCTTTATCAGTTCTTATAATGTACTACTTGTAAATATTTATTTAGAAAAATGTAAAACATTTATTTATTTAGAAAATTTATATGGCTACCCATACAATCATATGAACTCAGGGAGTCTAACAACAATGAAAAAAATAATATAATAAAACCTCTACCTGCCAAACAGAAAACAAGATTAAAATAACCAATAAACTAAAACAAGTCCAATAACCAAGGAACCATACCATGAACTCAACCATACAACCATACCTCTATTGCCTATTACCTCTTACTCCGGCCTGATCCCTCAGGGAAAAGCCAGGTATTCATGGCCTTTAAAAGCGCCAAGGGGGCTCAAGCCTTCTGGTTTCAGGACCAAAAACTATGACACAGAACACATAGCTCCTTGGACCCACAAATTGGCATTGCTTAGTAAAGGGGACCTGGAGCATACTCACCTGGTCAGACTTGGAGACAAGTAATTCTGTAAATTACCTGATCCTATGCCGTACTTAGAAGCCCACTAGGAACCAGTGCAGCGTGCACAATGGTGATGAAACCTGGGTGAACCTTGGTATGCTTAGAACTGTGCACATTGCTGCATTCTGGATCAACTCAAATGGTTTTCAAGAGCAGCCCCAAGCAGAATACATTGCAATAATCTAATCAGAAGGCATGACAATGAGCATGGCCTCAGACAAAGTTTGTGCAAAAGTCTTTCTAGCCATGGCTGTCACCAGATCTTTGAGCAAGGACTCTGAATCCAGGAAGACTCCCAAATTGTGCACCAGTTCTATCTGGGTAATGCTACCTGCTGATAGTTATATATGAAGAATCTCCTAATATAGTGGGCTGGGACAGGGGAATCCAAAACTACTACATCTTGTTAGGGTTGAGTGCCTGCTTTTTTCTACTTTTAAAATCTCGGTCAGTTTTGATTCTTGCTTTCAGGAATGCTGAAATGGACGTAGAGAAGGTTCTTCAAATACATTAAGATCTATGTTGAAAACTTTACATGGGCATATCTGGTTCCTTATTTGTCAAAAGAACAGCTGTGATCTGAAAGGCAGGGAACATCCTGACTTTGTGCCACAGGTTGGCTGCTTTCTATTCTGTGTGTCTTTTTCAAATTTCCCATTGAGTCACCTAATAGTCACCCTGAAGATTTCCTTTTCAGTATATTATCCAATATAGAGACTCAGCTGGAGTCTCTAGTAGTTGTATCTTTTTTAGTGCCATTTACACTGACTGTAATCTTCTCAGGAAGATTTTCCCAGTGATACGATTAGGAATACTGTATTCAGGGTTCATAGTTCTTTGCTTGGTGGTTGATTACTTTCATCAGGGGAGGCAGGATTAGTAAACTGCACCCTTATTTGTGTCTTCTACATATAAGTAAGGTTACTTCTAGGAGTCACTTTATTCATTACTTTGGAGAGGTTCAGATGGTGTTACCTTTCATTGGAATATCTCCTGTACTTTTTCAATCTTTTTTTCTTTCATCCTTTTTCTTACCCTTGAAAAGTAGTTAAGGAAAGAAGAAGAAAAATAGCTGTAACTGTACAATCTATTTTGGCAAAGTAAAAGCTCTCAGCCTGGAAGAATCCCAAAGGAGCTTTATTTATCCAATAAAAAGTTTAAATATATCTCCTTTATGGATTTAAATTATCTCCTTGATGCACTACTTTTCCTTAGACTTTGTTCATTGTAGGCATTTAAGCCTTTCCTGACTGAGGGGTTTTTAAAGGGTTTTTAAAGTTTTAAAGTAATTTGTTACACTGTTTTAAATAGTTG
>JANHFL010002215.1:289566-300318 GCA_032468155.1 Oxyrhabdium leporinum
TCATAACAGCACAAGAACAGGCACTAAGCACCAGATCCATAGAAGCAGGGATTTACCACACTAGATAGAACCCAAGGAGTAGATCAGTGTCTCTCAGTGCAAGTGCAGAAATAAAATGAGAGGGAGGCTTCTTGAAGTTCAAATAGAAAATGGCATCCTATTATTTCTATTCAACAGAAATATTTCCTATTGTCAAATCTTCTACAGACTAATTCACATTATGATTGCAAAGGAAAATATGAAACACTTTTTCATTCCTGAATGTAATTAAGTTGTTAGTTATTTTGCAGATAAATCAATATCATTAGATAAAATAGTCTCAAACATTTTACTATTCAAGTAATTAGGGCAAAAGAAGTGAAATTGAGTTGGTCATGCCCACCCAGTCACATGATGAACCAGCCACACCCACCCAGTCACATGACCAACCAGCCACATGACCAACCAGTCACGCCCACCCAGCCAGTCACTAGGGCAGAGAACCTGTTGCTAAAAAATTTGAAGCCCACCCCTGTCTGTCATGCCAAACTGTTTTTTTAATTGTGCACAAAGCTTCAAAGAACTGCAGTATAAGCTTTAGATACACTTGTAATATTATATTACTATCTGTGACTGTTATATCTATTTTTCAGGGAATTCCTCTAGGTTTCTACAATACATCAAGAAGAGGACCCCAAAGTTGGAAATATAAATTGGGTTGAAAGAGCCATTTGTTATTGTATGTCTTGTCGGCATATCTTGTGTACAGAAAAACTTTTCTATTATGCCATCATTATGCTACCATTCTACAATATGGATAGATAGAATAATTCATGTGACTATTGAAGTACATATAACAAAAAGTCTTATGTCACCTTATAGTGAAAGTTGGTTTTACTTCACAAGGACATGAAATCTTGTCACCTTTAAATGTGTATCTAGAAGCATCTACTATGGAATTTTAATAAATAGCTAACAATATGTAAAGGCATTTTTATTTTACAGTTTTTATGACAATTCAATGACACTCTTGCAATTCCTCCAAATTGGAAGCATTTCCTTTTTATCTTCAAAGCTCTTCTGGGAGAATAATGGGTAACAAATGGATGAGAGCATTAATTGTATGGTGAGTCACATTAAAAAAGCCATAATCAATTGCTCCAATGTCACAAATGTTACAGTCTGTTGATTTGATGTCATAATCTAGTGATAGATTATGATTTAAAATGCTTCAATTAGAAACCAGAGGAAGAGGAGGGGGATGGGAGAGGGAGGAGGAAAAAGGAAAATGCTATAAAATTGTGACTTGACTCATTCAAATACAGGTCTGTGCTCTGTAAAATCAGATATATTTTAAGAATAAAAATGTTATAAATGCACAGCTAGAGGTGGTTGATTGATGGATATTTTGGGACAGTTGCCTGACATGAATGTAAGATAAAATGGTCATTTCCTGAAACTTTTCTACCATCGCTATTCCATTTCTTCTAAGATTTTTTTAACTGGAATGAAGTCGTTTGAGTCAAGTTTTGTTCTTGGACCCTGTTTGTCTTCTGTCATACTTGTTGCTCAAGTCTCACTCTTTGTGTTGTATAATGGTCAGTCTTCTGGGTTTTCAAATAAACTCCTCCTCCTCCTCCTCCTCCTCCTCCCTTTCAGCACTCCGTGTTTAGTTTTCACTACCACTCTGACCCTTAGGCCTCATACAATACAATAGATATGCTGTGGCTTCAGAGAAGCTAACCAAAAGCTTCTCATGAGAATAGAAAGCTCTTGCCAGAATGCCTGGAAACTGCAGGGGGAAAATTGCAACAGGATAATACCTGAATCCCAATACATCATCGTAGCAAAGCATAACCCCTTTCATTTCAGGCTCCTTCAAGTCTGAAAGCAGAGTGAAAGAATATGTTTCTGTAAACATTTCAGTCAGTAGTCTATTGGACCTTAAATGTATCCAAGGGAGTAAGCAAAATCCATCTTATTTTGGGACTGTAATAAAAGGAGGGTTTAAAAGCCTCTGAGATTAAACCCCTTCGCTATTGATTTACTTTACTGATGAAAACCAGATGATGATGATGATGATGATGATGATGATGATGATGATGATGATGATGATGATGATGATGATGATGATGATGATGATTCCAGAATAGGAAATCAAAATTCAGATTGATTTAAGAATAAATCCCCACACTGTTATATAATGTGAATTGTTCAGAATCATTTAAAATGGGGGACACAATATATATTTATTTTCACCTTTCCAGCTATTGAAGTAAAGTAAAAAAAATAAAAATCAAAGTTTTAAAGGAAATCTGTGGTGGGAATAAAAAGAAATGAAGAAGAATAAATATTACCTAGTGAGTTTTATGGGAAGGAGATGGGGAGGAAGTCAGAATTAAAAATGGCACATGATTTTCTGGTCTTTTTATTTGCAACAAATCTAAAAAGGTTACATTCTCTTCCTTCTCTGCCTACTTCTGATATCAATGAACATCAGCTAAAGGTGGCTGAAGAACCAATTTCATGCATCTACTGTGGAAGGAAATGAACTGAGCCATGGGCAAAAATAAAATTATCCAAATGTTATTATAGAGTAGCCTGCTTCTGTCCTAGTTTAATTCAAATTTCATTGCTGCAAGCTTGGCTGTTGGCAATAGCCTTGCTGAATAAATCAACATTTGCTTACATCTAAATTATTAGAGAACATATGACTTCGTTTATTGCATAAATTATATACAAGCATTAACTGTTCAGATGGCTTTATGTAACAACAATGTCCCCCTTTAGCTTCCCCACATCCCAAAAAAGAAAAGAAAAAGCCTCCAAGACGAAGTACATTGGACAATAACTATAGGCCTTGCCTGTTATATTATTTCTTTTAATGGATCTACCCCAAGGCGGAATTGGTGAATGTTATTTCAGTTTGCCTTGGGGATAGTTATTTACTTCTGTACAAAAGGAAGTAAATTTTGTTGACTTTGTATCCTTCATATATCCACAGAATAGCAATATAAATAAATAAACCCATACCTATCTGAGTTCAACTGAAAGACTTGTTTATTGTATGCTTGTCAAGGATCCATCTGCAGGATAAGCTGTATTTATTTATTCTTCCATAAAGATGATGGATGCTGTGGTCCTTTGTCTATAGGTCAAGGGTCTGACTTCAATGGGTTGAGAACTATTGTCCAGCAACTGAATACCTAATCTATTGTGATAATATAATAGCTTGGCTTGAGATGTCCCCCAGCTCCTTGCAGGGTTAGCTACTGAGTTTTTATAGACCAGCTTTAGGGCTAAGCATCTGTGCTAAGATGGCCTAAGGGAAGCTTTAGAATTTGAGCTATAGAAAATCAACGTTATAGCCCAAAGGCAATGGAATTTTTTTCTCTCCTTCAGTAGGCACAGTAGTTCAGCATTTGGAAAACCTTGCAATGAACAGCCTTGGCAGCACAGTTCCAACAGACATTCTGGTTTCCATGATCCATTGGTTTGGAGTGCAGCCAAATTTTGAAATGTGGGAAGAAATGACATTGAAGACGTTTGGTGCTCTTTTCGACATTTAGCATAATACTGAGTTGTAGCGAAGCAGTCTGAATTGAATTTGTGTATTTATTTAATACATGTATGAATGCCCCTTTTTGTTTTTTAAGTGCCTGAACCAATATAGAAACTCGAACATCATCAAGTCATGCTAGGAAAAAGGGAGGGAAAATGAGGGAATGACATGAAACTTACCCTATTCAGTAAGAGGGATGGTTTGAAAATCCTCCCACTGCCACAAGCTTATCTGTCTGATATATGGCAGAGGGTCTTTTCCTCTGTTATTCACATTAGAACATGCCCTTTTCAAGGTGGCACTTTTGATACCCACTCTCTCAGTATTTCTGCAAATGATAAAAACTTATTCTTTCACCAAGCTTTTCCTTACTGTTTGGGGTGATTTTGATTTTAATGTTTTTATTTTAATTTTGACTTGACATTTTATAATTTGTATTTGTAATTGCTGTAAGCCACGTGCATGTTTTATACCAAAAGGTATAAGATGGTGATGAAGATGATAAGTAGAAGATAATAGCAATTCTGGAGTGATTTCATACACCTTTGAAAGTTTAACAATAGCAGTAACAATAACAAAAACACTTCTGCCTTTCCTTTTTTTTTTCCTTTTTTGAAGCACAGTACACTTAAGTGAGTAAGGACTTTTAAGTCCAAATTCAGAGACTTTCATTGTAAAGGTTCTGTTCTGAATCCTTATAGCTTCTGTAGGTGGTGGAACAAAGAAGCAGGGCTTCCAGTAAATTTATATGCCACTTATCTTCCTGGTAAAGCAACTCTGGATGGCTTATACAGCTCTGATACTGAGAATCCTTTGTACTAGTTTCTCCACGTGTGACTGTTATTAATATATGATTGCTACTGAAGAGAACTGTTTGTACACTGTATGTATAAAGTTATCATATGTATTGAATTTTCATTCAAGGTATACAAAATGCAAATAGGTGAGGATTGTGAAGCAAAATTAATTGTAAACAAAAAAGAGATAGTTCTCCAAGCCCTAAAGAAAAATAATATTGCTAGCTTGCTATGTTTTGAAAAAAAAATCCTTTATTGTGGATTTGAATAGTTTTGTAAGCTAGCTATAATTGCTTGTGCTAAGTTAAAGAAAAGTAAAAATGAACAATTATGTTTGTTAAAGAAAACTTTTCCTATACACAATGGAGTCTCAGCCTTTTTTTAAATTACTGAGACTTCCTTATAAATATGTCTCGTTAAAATTGATGGACACACGTTTCTTTTGCAGAACATTTTTTCATAAATAATTGATAAATTAAAATTATATATAAAGTCACAGGCAACAGTTTCGATATATATGTCATACATATCCCTTTTAGGGCCATGGTAGTTTTTGAAAGAAAAAGTGTGCCTTTAATGGCTGATCTTTTTCTGATGTTTATATTCGCTTATTAAAAACATTTTTAGTGTTTTGCTACTGTTGCTGATTCCATCATGCTTTGCTCTTTATTTATTTTTATTTCTTGCTAGAAAACTACAGTGTACATTAATAAAATCTACTTAATTCAAACAATGTAATGCATTGATTATATTTATGTTGTACAAAAGAATAAAGCAAGATGATAGATTAAAAACAGCAAAAGATTAAGAGACCTACTTAATAGTTTTCTTACTACAAATCATTTTTGTTAGAGTGCTGAACATATTAATGGTTATAGTATATTTTATTTTCTAAAGATCATTGCCTAGAAGTTACCCATTATCCCAGTTGAAGCCCTCAAAAACAGAGTCAGCTTGGTTAGTAAATTTCAATCTAGCAGTTACAATTTGTCACCAGAGAGACAGACATATTCTCCCACCATTTTGGCAAAATTATGTACATTTAATCTAACCCCTGCTTAGTCTACAGACTTCAGAGGAATGTAGTATTATGCTATATCCTTGTCTAATTTTAATTCCTCCATTTTCTTATGCAGATAAGAACTTTGCACTACTGCTTGTAAATTCCTAATTGCAGAGTCTTAAGGCAGCCTTCTTTTTGTAATTGCTTGCCTTTTCTTGATTCTGGCTAGGAACTGCAGACAAGAAGATGCTACTTAAATGAACCAGCAGCCTGACACACTCTATGGTAGCTCTGAAGTGTTCAACAACCCAAGGGATAGCCTGACGATAGGTGTACAGCCTAACAAATAATGGGATTCATATATCAAGTTCTCAGGTATGCCTTTGAAAAATGGGTTGCCTCCGAGAGTCTCTCACACATTTTTTTCTTCACTGTATACAATGCTATGGTATTGTGGGAAAGTCTACATCTTTATGAAACAGGAAGGATATTTACAAAGAAGCCTATAGATTTGTATCACTCCGGTGCATGAGAAGATTGCTGCAGATCAGCAAGGTCCTTGATGCATTTGATACATTTTTGACGAGGCCTGATTTGCAAGTATAGAGATCTTCAAAGTTCAACTCCATGAGATGTTTCATTAGTGCAGCTATTGTCATAATTATGCATGCAGTTTTCAGTTAAAAGAGAAACTCTTATTCACTAATGTAAGAATCAAATCCCATCATGATGCTTCCCCCTGATTTTTTTTCCGAAACAGTAACCATAGGAGACTGGCATACCAAGGCCTTCAAGCTCTATATCATCTACTCTGAGATGCAATGGCTTCCAGACATGCAGGCAAAGCAGTCCATGCAACCTACCGTGAAGTTTGAAGACAGCAGCATGGTTCCATGCTGCTGATTGAAAAGCTGAGCAATGGGTTGAAGTGAACTGCCTTCTGAGAAGAAAGGAGAACTCTACTTTCATCCCATCTTTCCCAAAATCAACAGCATCAAGGACAGAAATATTGAGAAGTATATTTGTAAATATATAAAAGTTATGCATATGGGGAGATTGGAGATATACAAAAGGATACCTACTGTATTCTAGATATAGATTTAAATTTTGGTTTTATTCCATGCCCAGTGCAATTCAAGTAAACTCATTTGTTTGTTGTTTGGATTTTAAGTTCCTCTGTAGCAGCCTTTTCCCATGGCTGTGCCATTTGAAAATACTGCATATATTGGGAGTTGTAATCCCAATATATTCAGAGGGCACCAAGTTAAGGAAGGCTAAATCAATAGCTGAGAAACATGGATGACTCAAAATATTAGTGAAATACCATGATTTTGAAGCAGATTAAACATCTTTAGCTTTTTTCCATGGAGAAACCTTGTATTTGCTTATCTGAATTTGCTCCAGACTTCATGAAAAGTCAGTTGACTATAGAGCCAGAGGAGAATCTTAAAATGTAATACAGGCCAAAGCAATTCAATGCTAGATTTAAATAGAAACTCAAATGAAATTCACCTCCCCTGCTTCCAAATGTATATTAAGCCTGTGAAAGGCGTAAGGATGAATGTCAGTGTAGGAAAAGTAATTAATATTGAGGCATTTATAACTGCAACATATGGCTGCCTTTAGCAGCTTTATTCTGTTTCATGCCTGTCTTGGGATCATGTAGCTCAAATGAAAAGAAAGCATCCAGAAAGAGCTGCTTCAATTTCTCTGCATGGATGTAACTGAGGGATTGAGCATTTCTTCATAAACTCTGAGTGGGTCCCCGAGGGCAGCAAAAGATAGTATTGGAAGCATATAGCATTAATGAAATAAGAAGCCCACAGTCCATTCTGGACCAAATTCATATTTTGTATAACGATGCACCACTGTTAGCATTCTGTCTCAAAGAGTTTGATTGACAAAAAGAAGCACGGCATGGGAAATCTACAAAGATTTTTAAAAAAAAAAAACTATGGAAGGTGAATAGAGCAATCACTTCAGATGTCCTTGGTAAGACATTCTAATTAAAGGAAACTGTATTTTCTAACTGACCTCCAAGAAACTGTGCTTTTTTAAGGAAAGGAAAATGCCGATAGAATACTATAAACTGAAACGGCTAAATAAAATATCTTCAGAATTTTATTCCTCAGGGATATAATTAAGTAAAAGATGCATATTTCCAAAATACATGGTGTTGGTGATGGTGAGAAACGACAACGACGACGACGACGATGATGATACTGTAAACAATTCCCTCTGGGTGCCTGAAGGGAAATGGATATTCACTAGTAGCCTGAAGAAATGCTAACTGAGAGATGAACCACTCATCCTTAACTCCCAAACCATGTTCAAAAGGAAGCAGTAAAACCAAGTCAGTTTTGTTAATACTAAAGTAATAATAGTTTTGAAAGAGACCTTTGCTAAACGGGACTTACTTGTCTACAGAAAAGGGCAATGCTGCATAATATACATGCTATTCACTGCTGCATGAAAATATTTTAAGTCTTTTTCCAACTCATTACAGAAAACCAATACTTCAGCACTACTAAAAGGTTATGATAGGGTTGTTTCTGTTTTTAATGATTATGAAAGAACCTGGCCATTGTTCATTGGCTGCTTGGCACTAGTTGCCAAATTTTGAGATAAATTCCAAATGCTGGATATTGATAATGTATCACATATTTATAATAATTTAATTGTAAACTGCATATTATTGTTGAATTTATCTTTTTATTAACTCAGCAGCTAAGTGTTCTTAAAAAAGATTTTTCAATTTAAAAGACTGACTTTTAAATAATAGCAAGGGGAAAAAAACAACCACCAAAATCACTATTTTGCTTACATTTTTCAGGGATCTGCTTCACGCAGGTTAGCTTTCAATGTACCTACAACATCTTTAATAAAGTGTAAAGGAAATTTGAAAGGAACAAGATTCAGTATTGTAAATCTCCCCTGGGTACCAAAAAGCTGCATTTGCAGATGGCAGAAAGGAACTAAATTGGAAGGCTACCTACAAGCTGCCAACTGCTCTCTAACAGGCTGTAGAGTATTGTGGAAGTGCTATTCCATTGGCAGAGAGGATCTGTGTAACAGGTAAGCCATCAGAGGAGCCTTACCCATCTACAGAAATCTGCACGAATGTATCTGTAAACCTAAAGTAGTTCCAGTTGACATTACAAAACAAAACAGAACACTTAAGGGCAATCTTGAATCTTGACATTCTAAAGGTTAGGGTTAGGGTAGAAGTGCATTAGTCTGAACTTAACATTGTTAATTTACCTCAGATTAGTAGGAAGTTTTAAATGTTTGTTCAAGAAATGCAGAATACATTGCTCATGCTTCCAGCCATCATGATGCTGGCTCAAGGGAACATAGCAAATAGCATTATGTTCAGCCCAGATACTCCCATACCTGTCACCTCTGTAATATGACTTCACTCATTGCCAGGAAAGCTGCTAATATGAAACCCTTGTTTTTCCATTTATAAATAAATCCCTCCAACTGTTCCTGGTTTCAACCTTATTATAGGTATGATATTACAGCTACAAAATCCTAAAGCAATAACTAACATATAACAAAAGGAACCTGCACTCTTTTGAACTAGTTACCATGTGACTACAGCTGAAAAGTCTACTAAAAGAGACCCGTTGTGGAAATAATAAAAACTCTGCAAACTTCGGCCTCCCTTGAGAGGAAAAAAAAAACACCTTAGCAGGAATTCATGAGAGATTTAAGTGCTAGAATGAATATTGCTCCTGAAAAATTGCCAGATAAATAATAGAGATATGGCATTAACTATGACATTTTTTGTAATCCTAATTTATGTAAGCAATAAATAGGTTATTGAACCTATTGACTGGCTTGGCAGCAGCCTCCAAAAACAAGCTAAATAAAAGACCAACCCCAAAGAAGAGACTTTCTACCTGATAATCTTATAGAAAAGTCAATCAGACTCAGAAACAAACTGAAAGAAATAAAACTAATACCTTCTGAAAATCCCCCTGGCCATCTCAGCTGGATAAAGTAGTCTTCAGTTCCTCTCCAACAGTTCTGCTATGTAATAATATTAGCAGTTGCATTCCAGCCTACAGGCCAGTTCATTTCAGCAATGGGAGAAACGTTGATTTGGAGGAGACGGCATCATCTCAGCTTTCATTATTTTGTGCAAAACTATGGTAACAAACACATTTAAGTAACATTTTATGGCATACAATATTAAAATACCCAATATGATAATTTCAGTATATATTAGACTAATTTAAATGTTCTCAATGAGACAAAAGAAAGATATATTCAGAAGCTTCAATGATTCTGCAGTGTTCTCCAATTGCAAATATTAATACTGTTATTATAATACTCCATTTAGTGTCCCATAAAGGAAATAGCATATCAATCAGCTCAGCACGTTATATACAGGTAGTCCTCAATTTAACAACAGTTCATTTAGTGATGCTTCAAAGTTACAAAGGCACTGAAAAATGTGGCTTATGACTGTTTCTCACACTTATGACCATTGCAGCAGCCCCATGGTCACATGATCAAAATTCAGATGCTTGCAACTGACTCATATTTATGACAGCTACATTGTCCTGGGGTCATATGATCACTTTTTGTAAACTGACAAGCAAGTCAAATCCACTTTACAACCATGTCACTAATTTAACAACTGCAGTGATTCGCTTAGCAACTGTGGCAAGAAAGGTCATAAAATGAGGCAAAATTCACTTAACAAATGTCTCATTTAGCAACAGAGACATTGTGCTCAATTATGGTCATACGTCGAGGACTACCTGTACTGTCATATATGTTCCATTCACAAAACCCATTCAATGTGAGCTCCACCATAGATATTACCTAAATCTAAACTTAAAATTAAATTAAACCCTAAGTTTATTTACATGATTTACAAATATAAAAGTGGAGTTAATTGTTTAATAAGCCTAGAATCATCACAACTAATTGTTTTCTTTAAACAGTGTTGGACAGAAACACCTAAAGAATGTAGACAGATGATATGTAGACCGTTTGATATGATAAGACAATGTTGTGAGAAATTTGCTGATATATTCAGCTCCTTTTCTAAATGTGTTACCCTACTTATACTTGTATTCGGATGATTAAAAAGGTAGGCATCATTATTAAATAATAATAACAAGAATCAAATAACTCCAAACAGGACTTAAACCTGATACATACATTAAGAAGGAATTATATCCCATGCCACCAAATGCATAACAGGGCAAGTAAAAATAGTCAGAATAATAGATAGTTACAGTCCATGTTCTATTTTCTAGTTAGAAAGAAAGAAAGAAAGGAAGGAAGAAAGAAAGAAAGAAAGAAAGAAAAGAAAGGAAGAAAGAAAGAAAGAAAAGAAAGAAAGAAAGAAAGAAAGAAAGAAAGAAAGAAAGAAAGAAAGAAAGAAAGAAAGA
>JANHFL010002215.1:302450-317241 GCA_032468155.1 Oxyrhabdium leporinum
TAGTGTTAGAATTATATAATTTGGTTAAATGATATAAATATGATGAATATCAATTTATTTGTATTGAAGGTATGATAACCAGATACCACACTGTTCACAAAATGATATGTTTGTATAAAAATTTAAAAATAAAAAACTTTACCCCAAAAAACTAATGTGTGGTTTCTAAAACATCGGTAAAAACAACAAAGGGTTAAAGTATCATAAGTCTTTTATGCTGTCCATAGCAAACCAATGAATATTTTCTTCTGGAATTTGTCAGAACATAGGCAAATTATGGAGAGGATTAAAAGAAGTATTGCTCATTGCCTGTCAGCATGAGATGTAAACTTTATTAGTAAAAGAGAAACTTTTTCAAAATCGAACACAGAGATTTTACTTTTTAATCAGATAAAGGAAGTACTGGCCTCACCTGGGAGTTGCAATCCAAAATTGCACAGTGAAAGGACCCAAAGCATCCCCCCCTTCCGCTTTTTTTTTGCTTGTTTGTTTATTCAGCTGAATTTATGATCTGTGGAGCCATGGTGGCGCAGTGGTTAGATTACTGTATTGCAGGCGAATTCTGCTGACTGCCAGGAGTTCGATCCTCACCGGCTCAAGGTTGACTCAGCCTTCCATCCTTCTGAGGTCAGAAAATGAGGATCCAGATTGTTGGGGGCAATATGCTGTCTCTGTAAACCACTTAGAGAAGGCTGTAAAACACTGTGAAGTGGTATATAAGTCTAAGTGCTATAGTTATGGCTATATGTCAACAAGTAACAGAACCTACAATGTCTTTGATTTACTTAAAGTCCTATAACAAGGTCTGGCTCTGCAGATGTGTAACAAATCCACTGGAAGCGTAAGCTTTCTTTCTGGGATAGACTGAAGCCATTAATATATTCCTGCACATAGGCTCCCTGGGAATTACACCCAGAGCACTGTGCAATTTACCTGGAATGAAACTACTTTCAATGTATCTTTCACAATTGTGGTATTTGTTCCGGTACATTATACATTTTTTTAGTGAGTGGTATGTCCTGAGGATTATCTAGCTTTAAGAAAGCCATGATTAACAGTCTATGATTAGTTGTTTTAACTATGAAAATGACAGGACCAGCTATATTTCATAAGGATTCAGGCAGATCATATTAGCTGATGCAGAGGACACCTTGTCTGAAGTTCTGTTTTGGTTCTGATTGAATGTTTTTGTTTTCCAGATAGAAATGAGTATTTCACTAAAAAGTCAGTAACTTTGGCTATTGATGTGTAGGAATTCCCCAAATGTATTTCATAATCTTAGCCATTGTCCAGATGCTTTGAGTCTTCTTTTTTAATTGATCTTTTTATGTTTATTGCTTTGTTTTTTTGTATACATTCATTGTTATTCTAAACCAACAGCCAGTGAGCTGCATGAAGTCTACAGCAATGTTTCTTGAGTTTCCAAATCATCCCCAAACAAAGTCCATGAAAACTAGTAATTTTTATATTTTTGCAGGGCAATAAGGAGAACAGCACTTCCAAACCAGGCTGAACTATTTGGCTCAGTCCATTCACGGACATGTGACATCACCAATGACTTCTCAGTAGAGTTGTTTTAAAGAAACAGAAACAAAATGTGGCCCTAAAAAGATTGCTCATTATTGCAATTTCTCATCTTAAGAGGGAAAAATAAGTACTTATTGGGAGTATATTAAAGGTAGCATGGTCTATTGAGGGATAGGCCAACTGCATGCATTAAAAACTACAATAAAGATATGGATTTGAACTTCACAGTGTCATATAAATGTAAGCATCATTGTAGTACTTCAGAGTGCTGTGTTTGGATGGAGAGAATCTTGACTGAGATTCATGCCAGAAGAACATCGGCTGGCTATTGGCAAGATTGGCAACATACGGTGTCTCTTAGTCTTATTTACTTAGCTGTTTAACAGTATAATACAATTTTGGTTTTTCCAGACATGCAGAATTGCATTATATTATCATTTTTTTCTCTCTTTATATACCATAACTTTAAAATGGGATGGAGAAAACTTTCAACTGTTAATTGACAAAAATTGTCAACATGGTTCTCATGCATAGGAGGCACAAAACAAAAGATAACCCTTAACACTGGCTTCAGAGTTCTTTACAAATCAAACAAAGGATCTTCCTCCAAATCCAGGAAAAAGCAGAAAAAACACTCGGCTGGCCCTGCTTTGGTTTGGCTGTTTCATTTCTTGCATTCTACAACTTTCTCCAAATTGATTCCGATCATCAGAAAGTTAAATACACCATCACAACGGAAAAGAAATATTTGAGTGATTAAAAGGAACACTTCCAAAACAGGCAAATGCATTGCAATGGGCACTACAGTATTAATGAGAAATTATTAAGGATGTTTTTTTCAGCAGACAGTGACTCCTTTATTGTTGCTGTTGAAAGACTGGAAGAGCATATCAGTTGAATCCTGATTATTGTGAGAGATGCTTCATTGATACCTGCAGGAGCGTCAAACTAGCAGCCCTTGGGCCGGATGCGTTACGCACAGGCCATGCCCACCCTGGCTCCGCAAAAGCAAAAAACATCATGATACATCATAATATGTCACATGATGAAATCAAGTTTAACACCTGTACCTTAAAGGATCAATATGTCAATATGTCCTTTAAAGTGTCAACCAACTTCAGCAATGCTAATTATGACAGCAACAAATATAGATAGTTGGCATTTCCTTTGCTAAGGATGTAGGGTACAGGTGTGATGTTCAGTTGAGAGAAAAAGAGAGACACAGAATGAGAGACAGAGACAGAGAAAGAGACAGAGAGAGAGAGAGAGACACAGAGAGAGAGACAGACAGAGAGAATCTTTGTCTAAATGTGTAAGAATTTCTTCACATAAATCTAGCATAGGTGTCACATCTCAGGCATTACCAAATGCACCAATGAGACTGGAACAGTTCCATGATGTAGCAAGAAAAAATGTTATCCCATCAGAAGACATGACATCTAATGAACCATGGAATCACATGCAAAAGGAAGTATTTGCCAAGGTAAGAATTCGTTCTTATTCACCTGTATTTTGCCTTCTTGGTGGATGGGAATAATTGAGATTTTTTTTCCATTATAAGTTGATTCATTTGATTTCTTTTGAGATAAAAATTTGTTCAACTTCCTAGGAGTTGTAATCTTTTGAAAAGCCTTTCCTCTCATTAATATATTTTAGCAGACAATTTGATTACAAGGTCATGATTCAATGCTATTTTTGTTCCTTTCTTCAGCTGCTATTTCTTAGTTGTCTTTCATTCCAACTAGCTAGAAATATCAGAAATATGATTTGGTTCTGACTCTGTTTTCAGATTTTTGAAAGAGGTATGATTGAGCCATTTTTGAGACTACCTGCTTTGATTCAAATCTAAACATGAACCTTACTTCAAAAAATCTAAAGCTTTATTAACAAGTAAATAAATCCTTATTATTTTGATATTTGGTTTTTGGAAAAATTGAGATATATTCAGAATTTTTTTTAGGTCTCAGATAGCTCTTTCTAAACAAATATATCCTAAGAAGTTTCAAAACAAGGGATCCATGAATTTTTATCCAGTTACATTTATGTGTATTTATAAAAACCTGCCTTTATGCTACGCTGTGATCTACAAAATTGCAGAATAAAACAAATATTGTTTTAAAAGTAATGTTGTTACATTACTTCTTTGTAAACCTCAAGATGGATTAATATAAACAAGTATAGTTCTCCATAAATTTAACCTGCCCTAAAGTTTATGCAGGAATAGATAGAATAGAAGATGGGATGGGATGGGATGGGATGGGATGGAATAGAATAGAATAGAATAGAATAGAATAGAATAGAATAGGTCTTTACTGGCCAAATGTGATTGGACATACAAGGAATTTGTCCCCGGTGCAGAAGCTCTCAAACAAAATTTACAGTATTAGATTATGGTTTACTTTCCTTTAATCAGACAGATGACTTTGAACGTAAACTCCGGACATAGGAACTGCAGAACAGACTGCTTCTGTTCCTAACTGAAAGTCAACAGGGAAGCAAATACTTCCACCTGATAGATTATATGTCTTGATAGTTCCTATGTTATAGGAATTGATGTTTTGTTTTCAGTGAAGGGGTTAGACTATGTGTAGAAAGGGGACACAAAATAAATTCCAGTCCCTTGTGGGATGTAATGTTCTCTTAGTTGATATTACTAGCCTTCCTTTATCCTGTTGTGTGCCACAAAACCTGAACATGTGTTACATGCCTTCAGGCATTTGCTGCTGAATCTACTTATGCAGAAGAAAGCAGCATATATAAAAACATATGACAGTATACAACAAAAAATAAATGCTCAGAATTATTTCTGCATATTACGTGGTGTGTTTGTGATTATTATAGCAAGAATAGTTGGGAGGGGGGAAAATCACAATACATTATTTATCTGGAATTATGTAAGATAATTCCTGCCCTATTCCCTAATAGAAAATTAGACAGAAAAACATCCTTTATTCTGTTGCTACTGAATCTAAGAAGACCCTCCTCTTTAGAAAATAAACTATTTGGGAAAAATTACTTTTCTTTCAAATAAACGTAGCATGAAAAATATTCCAATAAATGTAATACATATAAAAATAAATTAGAAACTAGTAAGAACCTAATTTATTTAAACTATGATATGTTAATTTAGGCTAATTGAACTACAATTCACAATTAATAGAGAATACTATTTCTAAGTTCTTTGATGACCTTTGTAATAACAGTCAGATTATCAAATCACTCTAGTCCTTTTTTAAAAATATAGACATCCCTTTTGGGTTATAAACTGTCTCTGTGTTTGATTGTTTCTGTTATATATTGATTAACCAGAATAATGTTTAACAGATTTTCAGCTGCATTAAAAGGGACAGTACATTTATTGTGTGTGTTTTTTGTGTGCATACACAAATGTGTGCACGCATGTATGCAATCTATGCAGTTTCTTCTGCTCTTCAACGCTCACTAGATGTACTCTTGGAAGGTAGGGATTCTCTGGAATAGCATGAGAAATGATATAAAGGGTTCATTTATTTAGTTACAATTTATACCCCTTCTTTTGCCTATAGGCACTCAAGGTAGGCAGCAATTTAAAAAAAGCACCTACAATCCCCCCAAACTGTTAAAGTAATCATTAATGTAAATCTGACTGAAATGGTCTGCCTGAAGACAAAGATCTTGATTACTACATAATAATATAAGTATGTCCCAAACTGATCAGTCCAAGGCCCATCTTGGCTCTGGTTCCCCCCCCCTCCCACACACACAAAGGCTACGCTCATAAGCAGGAGGTGAAGATATACTGATCATCCATCGTTGGTCCCTTGCAGCTGATATTTGCAGGAATGAAGCCCCAGGTCAGAGAAACATGGCATCTTAAAGAAAAGCCTTAACAGATTGTCCTGCATGCACTTGTCTAAGTCTCTGAATTGAATAAATTTCCCTGAAGTTGGAAAAATGGGAGTTGACTACAATTTTCAAGAGAAATTACTTCATAGGTTTAATGCTTTACAATCAGACTTAGAAAGGGAGGTTTTGAAAGAACTTCCTGATTGATTTTAAGGCCTAGCACTAATATCTCAACTACAAACAAGGAAGAACTGTAACCTTAACCTTCAAACAGTTAACTCTTAAACTGTTTAATCTTTGAGATTAAGCAACTACAAAAAATACTAATTAGTAAACAATGCGGGATTTTATTTTTTTTTAAGATGGATGTTTATGTACTCAAGTTACCATGTTGTGCACTCATTGAAACAACTCATCTGAACAAGCCCCATTGAATTTAATTGTAATGTAATCAAGTCACAGATAACTTGTGATAGATCTGAGTTGTTCAGGAGAAGTCATAACTGACGCACAAGAGTTGGTGTACCAACTTATTGTTTGCTGGTGCCATCTGAGGAGCCAAAGTTAGTTGAGAATCAAGCAATACTTTTAGGCTATAGGTAACAGAGGGAAAACAGTAAAGAAAGAATAACACAGAAGTAAATGCTTCCCAGAAATTACTTTGAGGGGAATATGCTTACATTCTGAAAATAATCTTTCTGTTTTTTTTATAAAATAGATCAAACAAGATCCATATTCGTAAAGACTTTTTAATATGAGGCAGAAAACTCACTGAAAACATGACATCTACCAGTAAGATTTTTTATATCATGAAAAAATGGATACTGTTTTAAAGGAGTTTGAAAACTCAGAGTAAAAACTCCTCATCCTCAAATCCCATGTATAGCAGGTATAAATAGTTAAACCAGAGGGCTTTAAATGATTAACTTTTTAAAATAAACATAAATCAGTCCTCCTTTATTAATCTTTCATTATTTATCATTTTAAAAATATACTTACTATGGCTTTTCCCATCTTTTTATCTTTTGTATTGTTCAGCAGTAAGTCCAAAAAGTCAAGCTGGTAGACATAACCATTGGATAACATCTCTGCCCCTTTTTTACATGTATGCAACATATGCAAAAAAGGAGCAAGGGTTTGATGTTATTTTGACTCTTTTTTGACATATCCAGCATCCCCAGTCATCCTTGTTTAAAATTTTTTGCATTTCTATTGTTTTCATTTGCGCTCTCTTTCTTTCTCTTTTTCTTTTTCTTTCTCTTTCTCTTTCTCTTTCCCCCCTTTCCTTCCTTCCTCCATTCCTCATTATTAACTCCAGGTGAGTGCCTGACTAGGCCCTGCTTCTTAGGGCTGAGAGAGGGAGTGACTGGCCCCAGGTCACCCAATTGGCTTTATGCCTACGATGGGACTACAATATATGATGTCTCATTTTCTGCTCGGGTATCTTAACTCCTACACCAAAATTTAGTATCTGCAATCAGTAAAATAGCTGTCACATATCTACCACTTAAAAACAAAGCAAAGCATGTCATTTCTTTATTCAACCAATCTTATTTTAAATTCTGTTTTGTGGAAATGAACAAGAATATTCTTAAGTGTGTTTTAGTTCACAGCTTGTTAGCTTTTCCACTGTTTGAATTTTAGGAAGAGTGTCAAAATAATTTCATAGCTTAACTTTAAAATTAAGGCATAGAATTTGTCTTTGATTCTGATATTGATTTGAAGGCAACTCTAAAGCTTTCCAGAAAAGCTTCACATTTTGAAGCAGCAATTACCTGATCTCTAAAAGGAGTTTTGTTTGACTGCTGTAATTGGCATTCAGACTGTTTATAGTAAATGCTCAAGTCTTCTTTGAAAATGTAACTTGGAAAAAGAAGGGTGAAAATTATATTATTTTGTCTTTCTCTCTTCATTTTCATCTGTTATATTTTTATTGTTATTTTGAGACTGTGAGAAGTTCAGAGAATGATAACTCTGCCATTAATGAATACCTTAAATTTATAACATTCTACTAAATAATCCACAGATCATTTCTGCCTAATAGCTAATTTTAGATCCTCAAAGGTTATGACATGAAAGGCTGCTCTTTATTTTCAGCATTATCATTTATAAATTGTAGAGCATCTTTTTTTTAAACCTGCAAGATTATTTACAGTGTTTAAAGTGACAGCTTTAGGAAGCAGGCAATAATCCTCATTTTATTGCACAGAACCAAGACTAATTAAACACTTTTATATTAATGGTCCTATAGCAGATGTGGGATGATGAGCTGCTTCTTCCAGTTGCAGCTGTCTAATCAATTTGACAACAATGGATTCTGCTACTTTTATTTATTTTTAAAAAATTATTTATTTTTAAAAAATTATACTCTGCTTTTCCATCAAAATTGAAATCTGAGACAGCTATGAACTGCAATTGAAATCAATAAGGTGTCTCTCTAAACGCATTTGGAATGGATATAGACATCCACACAAGTGACGAGTAACCCAGCTTAATGGATGTGATAATCATTGGGCTTCTATTCATTCTAGACTACTTGGATGATCTTGCTATAGCAACATAAAACAAATTAATTGGTGACTAACATAGTATTTTGATTTCCAATAAGTCTCTACAACTTATGATTATACTGAGTTAAATTCATTCTGTCTCCACGAAAGTACAGATTGATACCCACTGGGATTTACGGAAACTAATGGTTGACAGAAAAGGTAAAGGTTTTTCCTGTCCAGTTGTTTCTGACTCTAGGGGGCAATGTTCATCCCTGTTTCTTAACCCAGGGAACTAATGTTGTCCAAACACACTTCCTGATCATGTGGCCAGCATGATTATATACTAAGGTGCACGGAACATGCTTAGCTTTCCATTGAAGGGATACCTATTTATCTACTCTCATTGGCATGCTTTTGAACTGCTAGGTTGGCAAGATCTGGGGCAAGTAACAGGAGCTCACCCCGTCACATGGCACTCGGATCTTGAACCCAAGCTGCCAGCTTTCCAGCTGACCAGCTCAGTGTCTTTAACTGCTGAGCCATTGTGCCTCCTTAATGGTTGACAGAACCAAGGCCCAAATCAGGGGATACCAAGACTCACAATAGACAAAGCCACCTAAATACAGTTCCCTTTCATCTTCCCCCTCAAGCATTTGTCTACCATGTATTAGTTATATAGCACACCAAAAAATAGTATATATACTTTGAGTATATAGTATATGCTTTGAGTTGGAATATTTGTGTGATGTCCAATTTGATTCCAATGTGGAAAAAATGGGTAATTGCCACAAACTTGTGTAATTCCAGAGATTGCCAAAGTGAACTTTCAGTCATCCCCAATCAGCCTGATTAATGTTGGGGAGAACCATTCAATAGCATCTAGAAGGTCATTGTGTCCCCACTTCTGCTTCATACTCACAATACCAAAAAGCGGTTATTTGAGCCTATGTACTTCTCCATAGCTGAAATCTGTTGCATAGAAAAAGCAAATTGAGGTTTTGAAAAGCAAGCCTTTAACTTACATTTGTCTGCTCTGTAATATAACTGTAAACACAAAGATTAAAATGGAAGTAATTTAACGTCAAGATTGAGTAATTTAACTTCAAGAAGTAATTTAACTGTAAACTAACATTTTGAGGGTGGGGTGTATGCATGTCTCTCTTTATATGTCCAGTATAGTAACATAAAAGGAGACACTGACATTTATATTTATCTGCTTTGCATTAAATAAGAAAAAAATATCTACAGAACAAGAAATAAAACCTATTGCATTTCAGTTTGGTAGCCTGGAATATTATAAATACAATATATATTCATACATGTGCATGTATGGATTCATGTGTGCATTTATGTGAACAAAATGCACTGTGTGATGAAGGCAGAGAGAGGAATAGCAGTCATGTTTCTGTTTCCTTCTCAAATGTCTCTCCTAATAGCTTTCAAATGTTGGCATCCCTAGGCCATGTACATACACAACTCTGGACATGCCAGTGGCTTCATGGCACTCAAGGAGATAAGACAGTTTAGTTTAACACAACTTGAATGATTCCAGCCTCAAGTCCCAATCAAAGAGATTTACAGCTGTTTTAAAAGGACAGTAATGTTGACTTGACTGGTGAAAGAATCCAAGAAGCTAGACTGAATAAAAAGACAGGGAGTTAACAAGTAAACAAATGCTGGACTGTTCACATAACACATTCCTAGTTAATTCTGTTATTCTATGTAGGTACAATCATTATTTCTTTCTTTCAAGGACCATTACACTATCTCTTAATTTTTATTCATTTGTTGTACTTTTGAAATAATAAAAAAGAACTTTGTCACTTACCCTTCCAAGTATTGTCTAATTAAAGCAATTAAGCAGAAAGTGCAAAAGATTACTTCTGTCACTATAATCACTTGAATTCTCTATGAACCTGAGACCCCTGTTTGGTCTCAATTTCACAAAAGGACTTTTCTTGTCAATTGTTTTTAGGTGTGTAACTGTGAACTATTGTCCATTTTTAAATATAGATTTTTGACGGTCACCCTGGCATGGAGATTGCAAACAATATTATATTTGAATGTCCATTCTGTGCAATGTAGCTTCATTAAGTATTAATTCATTAGGTATTAATTCATTAAGAATTAACTAATTCAATATTTTTTTCATGTTTACCAAGTATAAAATGAATAGGAGGGATATTTCAGTATATGATATGGGTTTGTCCCACTCCTTCTTTCCTTCTTGTCTCCCTCCCTCCCTTACACATACACACCCATACACAGACAATTATTGCCTCTTAAGCTCAGAAGGGAATTTTGTTTTAATATCCCTAAGATTGTTAATATGATTTTGAGAAAAAATACCATTTTAAAAAGTCAATGTGACTGGTATTAAAAATTTGGAATGTATCATTACATACCTGTAATGGTAAGCTACCTGGTGAGTGAGTGAGTGAGTGCATGCGTGAGTGAGTGAGTGAGTGAGTGAGGACTATTGATTTACCAGATATGGATTATCAAATAAACAAACTCTTCTATAATGAAAAAAAACTATAACTCCAAATTTAGAGTCTTGGATTAATGACGTAAGTACATTTGGTCTTTGCTTATGAAATGGCTCTTTATTGATACAGTGGAAAAAATGAGTAATAATATTCTGTGTGACCAAGTTTTAATGTTGCAAAGAAAATTTGAGCTATTTCTATAGTGTTATAAAACACAATGTGTTTTACTTGAGTTTTGTTTTATTTTCTTTATTTTATTTTCCATCATCCTTTAGTATAGTGAAGCAATGCTTCTTAAAAAAAACCCCATAGATGTACTGACCTTTTCTTCCTCGCTTTTTTGAAAATACTTTGATATATGCAATTGCTAAGAACACAGCTGCATGTCTTCCTGCATTTAAGTGGGGTTAAATCTGCCTAGCAGTTTCTTGCATGGATTCAAAATTAATAAAGGAATATTAAAAATATACATTAAATCAGGAATACATATAATAGATTTGGCTGTGATGAACTGAAATCCGTAACTCACAGCAAATTATGATAAAATTGCCTTCCTTACTGGTGGGGCACACATTTTCCACTGTGTGTGGCTGGTACATTTCCCTCGGGAGAAGGGGAAAGCTGGGGAAAGCAGACTGTACTGATTCCTTCACTACAAGGCAAACAACCTGCTAAGGAGACAGGTGCTGGCTGTGTGGATGTCTATGGGCAATGGAAGCCTAGTTGTCCTGATAGCTGACATCTATATCTATATCTATTGGGATTTTTAGACTGATACAACATGAAGAATGTCACTCTTGGTTACTGTAGAGCTGCATCTAATGGACATCCTTTAAGCGTAATGCCTTGACCATGTCTTCCTTGCTTTCTTCAGCCTCTGTGATCTGCTATTGTTGTGAAATCTTTGGGATCTTTATTTAGCCTCCAGAGCAAATCGCCTTAGCTACAGCTAGAAACTTTTGCAAATGGTACATACTTGATTAACATTCGGGGGCACAAAAATGACAGACTTCTTGGGGATAGCGCCTGTAACAATATTTAGAGAGAAACAGGCCAGATGTTAGAACAATATTCTCAGTATATTCAAGCAGGTAATGAGCATTGTGTGTGTGTGTGTGTGTGTGCGTGTGTGTGTAAGTGCATGTGTGCCTCCAAGTCAGTGTTGACTTCTAGTGACTGCCTAAACAAATCTCTACAGTTTTCTTGGCAAGATTTTCTGAAGTGGCTTGCCCTTGCCTTCTCCCTAGCGTTGCGACAGAGTGGTTGGCCCAAGGTTGCCCAGTTGGCTTCGTGCCTAAGGCAGGATTAGAAATCACAGTCTGTCAGTTGATAGTCTGATGTTTTAACCACAACGCTAAACTGGCTCTGGTAAGACATATTACCCAAGTTACATTGATATTATTTTATTTAGAACATTGTGTGCATGAAGATTCCACACACCTATCTTTTTTTTTCATCTCCTTGCACATCTTTTTTCTACTTTGCCTATCATTCTTTGGTTTTGCACTGCCCTGTTTCTACTCTTCAAGATAATCAAAACTATCTTGTGAGAAGAAGAGAAAAAATGAACACATAGAATTACTCACTCTTTGAATTGCCTGTTGCAGCAATGTAATATGCTATTGTGAAAGCTTCCTGTGGGATTTATCAGCTGAAGAGCATAGTAAAAATGTTTAAAATAATAAAGAGTAAGCTGTATAATCAATTTAATTAATTAATTAATTAATTATATTTCTTTGTTCCTTTGAAACATTTTATTTGCTATTTCTTGAGGAAATAGTTCAGATATTTCCCATGGGTGTAGACAGGCTAGCCAGGTTATAGTGTGTGTAAGGGTAAGGGATTTTAAAAATGTCAAAATGGGGTCTGTGAGTGTGTGATTAAAGCTCCAGTGTGTTTTATTTGCACTGCATGTGAAAAAGAACAGGACTTCAATCGCATAATCATAGTTGCCATCTTGACTCTTTTGGAGCTTCTGTGAATGCACATGCGCAACCAGCGAACCTCTTGCCAAAGCAAGAGCAACCCACCTCTGGATACTTTGATGGTTTAATCTACATAGTTTGTCTGTCTAGATAATCTGTCTATCGTAACACTAACAACTTTTAGAATCTAGGAGTTAGGGCTGTTTCCACTCCTAATCTCTGATCTGGAACATTATGTAAACAGACACTGCCTAACTTTTCTGTTTGGAACAGAATTGGAATGGAGGCTTGTTCTTGCAGCAATGTGCCAAATTGAATAGACCAAGAGGACAGATAATTTTTTTTTTTTCATTTTTCTAGAATCCCTGAGCATGATTCTCTTCTAGGAGCAGAATGAAAATTGTCTGGCATGTTTGATATTTCTTTAATTTGAATATTTCATTCATGAAAAATTATACTATTAATATTTAAGTTTATCTAGCTGTGATTCTTTAGATGACAGTAGCCCAAAACAGTTCTTTCTTCTTTTTTAAAAAATACCCCTGGTTTTAATTTCTGAATTCCAGAGTGAATGAATAAATATATCTTTAGAGCTGGAGAAGCTAACAAAAAGTATTTGTTTTTTAAAACTAGTAATAAGTACAGGCTAGTTTTACTGATCAGGCCAAGGGCCATCTTAGTAGACCGTTTTGTTAGTGAAGCCAACCATATACTTTCATTTACAAGCAAGGGATGATGACATATTTCTCCCCTGCTATTTTTCCCCTGCAACCAAGATACCAAGGCCTACTGCCCATTAAATCTGGATTCTTATGGCGAGAATAATAATTTACCCAAAGTCTGCTTTGCTATGAAAGGAAGAGGAAGCTGGTTTATCAACCTTTTCCTCCATTTGAAATTATTTGGAGATTGGGGGAGAGAGAAAGAGAAAAGATGGAACTAATAAAAATAGCAAAAGGAACAAGGAGATAAATAAAGCCCACTTTATTGCTGTCTTATGTCTTTAATGTTTTCTCTAATGAGTTACAAATTGAATAACTAGTGTTATGTGTCATGTCATAATGCATCAAAGTTAGATGGCATTTTTTTCATGTCGTAGTGGGAAACAGGCGATGACAGATATATAATGAGACACTATCACTTTATGAATTCTTTTTATTTGTTGCTGATAAAGTTAAAATATTACTTCTCAAATATGGTAGTGTCTCAGTAATTGAGAAAATTTTAAACCACAACGTCAGATCTGGAGAGGGAGAATGGAGGTTAAATATTATTAAGAGTTAGTCCTTAAGCAAACTTATTTTATTTTACTCAACTTGGACATCACCCAAATCCAGTCAATTGTTGTTGGTGCATAGCATAAAAAATCAACACAAATATACAATGAAGATAAAATAAGCAATGAAACAAGATGGTGAATCTTGTATGAATGTCAACAACAACAACCCAGACTTCTTAGCTTAGGGTTGGGAAAAGAGCCAAGTCTTTCATCAGGGTGACAGCCATTTGGATCTCAGGGGATACCTCATTCCAGAGAACAAGTACCATGACACAGAAGGCATGTTTCCAGAGTCCTGATTGATGGCACCTGGAATGCCCCCAAACCTGTTGGATCAAATTGGTTGGGCTGTATCATGATAGATATGTGGTCCCTCAAGTATCTATGTCTTATGCCATGCAGATATCTAGAGGTCATAAGTAGCACTTTAAATTACACCTGTAACCAAATGGACAACCAAGACATGCCTGTCACTGCCCAAGCTACTGCATTCAGGACCAGTTGAAACTTTTGAGTAGTTTTCAAGGGCATCCCTATCTTGAATGGATTGAAATTCTCAAGTAATGAGGTGACTAGGTTGTGAGTGACTGCCTGAAGGGCGTCCTGATCTGAAAAGGTACAACTGATGCACAAAATGAAGCTCTCATAGAATGGGAACTGTGAGTCTCGTCCAATGACACTCTCGGTATGTCTTCTGGTGCGTCTTCCTTTCAAACTTCTCCATGAATTGAGGTGTAGGCCTGTATATGGGCCGTAAGGAAGTGACAAAAGTCTTGGCTGAACTGTCCACCAAATCCTTGTGGAAAACTCAAACTCTTCCTGGAACCCATTGACTTGTTCAATCAATCCCCTGAGGTGGGCCTTTTGAAAGGACCCTATTTTCCTGTAGGGGTGGTACTTGTGAACTGAAAGGCAATTGGAGTATATTCTGTCCATGGCAAAAGACTTATGTTAATATCCTCCATTAATAGATCACGTCACAGCCACCCCAAGACAAAAAAACCAACCCTTTTGTATTTGGCACAGAATTAAAAAGAATGGATAAAAGTGGTTAATTTCATTAGGACACTTATTTTTATAGATATGCTAAAGATTATTACTACATCAATGCCACTAGAAAGACAATATTATTTCTCACAGAAACTGAATCCAACTTTCAGTTCTCACTTTTAATGGATTCCTGCTATCCAGTAGTAGTGTTATTGTATATCGGCTGAGCTCTGCCTATTTTCCTCCCTCCTTCCCTCCCTCCCT
>JANHFL010002215.1:329826-359505 GCA_032468155.1 Oxyrhabdium leporinum
GGGATTTGAACCGCTAGATTGAATCAGCAGAAGTGGCCTGCAGTTCAACACTCTAACCACTGTGCCACCTAGGCTCATGATAGTTGCACTATCTCCATCCTGAGGTCTCCATAGATTCTCAATAAGAGTAACCTTTCAGTGCTATGTTCCAACTTGAACCTGGAAAGAATTCAGATAATTTGATTCATCAAGGGGTCTTTGTAGGTGTGCACTAATCACCCTCTTATCAACTTTCCTTAAAAAGGGAAGATTAGAGAGTGGCAAAAGCTATATAATACTCTGGGGTTTAAGTCCTTCTTGAGAAGGGGGCATACTACTGCCTGCTTCAGGGCAGGTGGTACCACAACCTTTCACAAAGAGATATTAATCACTGCTTGGGCCTAACCACATGCCACACTCTGGGAGATCTTTACTAACGAGGATCCAAAATGCAGGTTATACTTATCTCTGTACTAGTGCTTAATCTTTGCTTTGAAAAATATATTAGAACACATCTTTAAGGGCATTAAAACATCCTTTGCAAGCCTGGTTTAGTTTATTTGATGACTATCCTTGCTATGTGTCCCTGGGATTGAAAATATATTTGCCTTACTTCTTTGGTTACCCCAGCTGAAATTTGCTGCACATATGCATATCCTATCCTATTGGAAAATGTGAGGCTTGCAAAATTGTGGCTACTTTAACACTTGGAGGAAGGGCCTTTGTTCAATTAATGTGATTCCTGAATCAACTTTTCATATAGCCATAGTGCTTTTAAAGGTTTAAGGGGTATTTTGATAGGTAAACGTAACACTGAAACATTTTTTGAAGTCAGTGGAGGTGAATGGCCTGAAAGCAAGGTTTCAGTAATTTAGTCTTCTTATAGGCCAAGGGATAACACCCTCTAGTAGCCTAATCTCCTGATTAAGAAATGATTAGGAGAAAGGTTGCCTCTCAGGCAGAATGCCTCCTGATTACACAGAGCACATACCACTCTCTTGGCCGAGGGCTATGCCTACAGACATAATATGACTTAAGGCCACGTGTCTTCTTTTTGTTCACAGCTCAAGTAAAGATTTTGATGTCAACTGAAAAATACCATTTATTACGGATCTGCTAAGAGGAGCTAGACTTGCTGTACAGCCTGAACCTATACATGTTTACTCTCATGTAATCCCAGGTTCCTTAATTGGGTTACTCCTAATTTTACTTAGGACCTTTCTGAATGTTACATTTGCAATCCCAGACGGAAAATATAACTCTAAAGATTCTTTCATGCATGGGAAGGACTATGTTTTATTTAAAATATTATTGCTGAAATTCAAAAGAGAATGTTCAGACGAGCTATGTGGCAACACATAAATCCTTTCAGTTTTTCTTAGGTTCCAAATTATTTCTTATTTTTCATGTTAGATCTTGAATTCCCCCTCCATTTGTACAGCCTTTACTCCTTTTTTTTAACAGACTGTTATATCTTCAGTAACAAAAGCAGATACAGTCTTGCATTAGGGTGTTTCGCTTTCTGATTTCTCCCCCTGTAAGTTCAGCCTGATTTATTCCATTGTTGTAGAAGTACACAGAAATCAGAATTGCATTCTGTGTTCTTTTATCTCAGTGTCAGAAGAAAAAATGTAGCACATGAAACAAAAATTAATTTTCTTATTAGAGGAGGCATATAGTAGTACAATGTTTAGAGAAAGCAAACTGACCTTGTCCAAGGACTAAAGAAGAAATACAACTTTTGGTTGAAAAAGTGTGTGGGAGTGGGGATGGTTAGGAGAGAGAGAGAGAGAGAGAGAGAGAAGATCCAATTCATTAAGTGAGCTCTTTCTCCTCCTGCTGGTCAGAGAGTTGAACTGCTTTTAAACACCTTCAAAAGGTGTTTCCTTTGTTTTGAACATCCTATACTGTTCTTGGTTCAAGATCTGTTCTGATATTTGTCTGCTTATATGGGGTAATATATTTCGTAGCATTTTAAAATTCCATCAGGAAACGTATTAGCACAAGATACTGCAATAATCAGGTAAAAACCTAAAAACTAACTTGTTTTTAAAACAAAGGATACATTCTTAAACTTATTTAATATCATTTTTTTATTTGCTTTCTGAAACCATAACTAATTTGAATACAACAGAATAATAAAAAAGACCCCAGAATGCCACTGCATTCAAACATTGCTGTTCCAAGCAAAGGAGAAATGCATGTGGGTCTAGGACCTGAGTGGGATAATTTAGTGGCACATTTCTCTAATCAGCAACTTTGCTAAATATATTTCTAAGCAAGGGAAACATTTATAAATGAAATATTATTAAGTACAGAACCCTTACACATTGTTGATAATGAGCAATGCACATAGTACTGATAAGGTAAAGTTTATACAACAGCATATATTTGTTAATCAACCCATACTTTTTATAGTCCCTGCATTTCTATAAAAGAATTGTCTACAGTGGCTTATTTGCAAGGCAAGTGGAATCCTTATAAATTAAGCTAGCATACCCAGCACAGTTTCTTGGAAGGTCCCCTTTGAATACATTTGCAGCCATTTCTGTTTTGCACTAGGATAGTTTTATACACAGCATGAACTCAGTAGATGTAATCAGCGGCACAAATAGGGAATGTATCTTTTGCATTTGCTGAACAGCAGTTTTTTGAATTGTAGCTTAACAAAGCAGCATTCATACTGTGATTTCTACCATCCATTTCCAACCAGACAGTCATATGGATTAATGACAAGGAGCATCCACCGGCCATCTTCCATTGTCCCTTGAGCCATCTTCACACCTATTCTCCAAGAAATCAATATCTAATTTCCCTGGAGTATTTCAAAGGTCACAGATATTTATTGATGTTACTGATATCTTTACTCTGATCGTACTTGAGTTATTCTAGGGTCAAGAGTAGAACTGGATGTTGCAGATCATAATCACAGCAGGATTTAAATAAACAAAGCAAATAGAAAAAAATATATTTGTTTTGCTGTTTGGTTTAAGTCTAGGAAAAAACCACTGATCTGGTCATTCACTGAAATAAAGGAATATTGATATTGATTGATCTTGGATGAGGTCACACAGTAGGCAACCTGACCACACAATATAATAGCAAACAAGAAATTTTATCTTAATCTAGAGAAATACTACATGAGCAGGTTGCATACTAAAATGGTCACATAGTTAAGAATTTCTTCTCACTAAGGACTGGTGCTCTTTTTGAATGCTCTGTATATCAGAAAATTATTTTCTATTAGTACAATTGGGAATGAACCCTCTTAATTAAAAGCAAATAATTTTTTCCTCTGGGAAGTATAATGGATAATAAGGAATATAATAGATTCCACATTTTAAAATGTTATCCCACTATTGTTTTAACATAAACAAGCCTTCTTTCAGAAATTAATGTCACTGATGTTCAGATAATTTGATGAGGGCTTGCATTAAGAATTCAGATAGTGTTCTCATAGTGTCAAAATAAGAACAGAGGTATGAAAATAAAATTTAAGTTTGACACTTCAAAAAATCATTACAAACAAGAAGTTTATGGATTAATTCCATTGTTATATTCTATATCTTCAGCAGGCTCATAATTTATATACCTCCCTAATTATGATGCTGTAACTTCTTCAACCTGTGCCCCTTGCAATTAATTCTATATACTCATAAGAGAAAACTATTCAGTCGGTTTAAGTGGCAGCCATGCTTAAATTGTTAATTGTTAACAAAAAATTAAACCGGAGATCATAATATATCTTTGTCCTAAATCAAATATGCTAAAATGAGAAGTGAAAAAAAATGTTCTTAAATTTAACTCTTTGGATGTGCATAATAGTTTCCATTTTGGGGAGAAAGTATTGAACTTACATTTTAACAGTATGTTAAAATATAGGAACACTGTCATTATAAAGGAACTTCATTGAGCCAAACTTTAAATGTATAAGCAACTAAGTTTAAAATGTGAGGATTTCTTAAAATGTGAATATTTATATTACTCTTATCTATAAACATGGTGACATCTCTTCTGTGCATAATATATAATTTATATGATAGAAATAAAGAAATACAATATTTATTTCTTTATCAGGGTCAAATATTCTGTAGTCTGCTTTTTCAGGCTAATCCAAAATTTTATTTGAAAATCAGGGTGCCTGGCTACTTAAACATAGCCTTTTTCACCAGTGTTTCTTCAATGCCATGTGATCACACACTCATAGACATTCCAGAAAGCACTAGAAAAAAGCCACTTGTCTTCAAAGAACCTAATTTGCTGATCTGGCTTGTAAACATCATTAAAATTTGTGAAATAATGAGGGATAGATAAGATGCTGTGGTAACTTTATGCAAGTGAATAACAATTTGTTAACAGAGTTTTGACACTTTAATTTTGTTTTGTTTTAGTATTATTATTCTTGCTGTTAACTACTTTGTCAATAATATAATATATAGAAAGAAGGCAGGTCAATAGTTTGCAAACAGATTTAGTAGTTTAAAAATTTGGGGAGGGCCTATTTCTCAAGGGATGGGAACTAATGTTATGCTATTTTGTTAATCAGGATTCAACTAGAGGGTATAGTATGTATGTATGTGGGTTTTTTGATGCACCTTTTTAATGTTTAGTTGTTTTTCTGTGTGTAGGGTTTTTTGTTTTTTTTTTACTTTTGGGGGAGAGATTTGTATTTTAACTTTGTCTTGAATAAAATAAAATATGTTTTAAAAAATTGCAAAATAATGCATTTTGTTGGTTTTTCCTCTGAGGAAAACTAGTACTAGTTACTGTTACAAATCATTATAACTGGCTTCTGTCTCACCTAGGATCCACTGGGATCAAAATACTTAATTCTGTTTCCATTAGGATTGATTTTAGCATTCACTTTAATCATGGACATGGTCTAAGATAATACTATAAGTATGCACACATCTCCATGCAGAGTGTTGGTATTATATCAGAAATAACATTTCTATTGAAACCACTAAAAACATTATTTTAGAAAGGGATACAGTTCTAGACCTTAATGCAAAAAATTGTTTTAAATCCTTTTAAATTATTAGTTTTATAGATTGGGAGTGTTTTCTGAGTTTCTTCTTTTAATTATACCTGGTACATAGCAAAAATATATATTTTCCTAATAGACTGTAAATGTTTCTGCGTTAATTTTTGGCAGCGATATAGTGAAATTCGAGTCAGTTTGATCTGATTATACACCTATTTTAACCTTGATTTTAATTTCGGACAGACTAAGGACTCTGAATGAAGCTATTCTTAAAGAACATCCATCCAGGCAATTGGTGGAAGTCTTGGCAGGTACATTGCTTTCCACAAATGGAATTCTGATGATAATCAAACATTTGACATGTTGTGATATAACGCAAAGAATTACAATGGTTGTCATTGTTAGCTGGGTTTCATTCAGAATAACTTAGTTTGTCTACTAAATACCTAGATATTTTATGGGTCATGCTGCTCAAGAAACATACTATTAACAAACATTTCCAGATTTTTACATCTGTTGCGAGTTTTTTTGAAGAAATCCCTCCTTGCAGGGAATCACTGATCATACACAATCACTTCCAAACACAATTGGTAGAGAGGGGCTCAGTTTTTTCCCCCTGGCCTCACTCTCATCTTTTACACTTTTGAGATTCTTTAGTAATGCTCCTAAGTTTTTTATTCTTTTGTGATTTTAAAAAAAAATAATTTTATTTTATTCTTTATGATAGAGGGTACAGAAATAGTTCGAATAATTGAATGAAAGAAGTTCAGCTAATCTCTCCTTTCTAATTAATAAAGAGGTAGGACTTGTGCTGCAAGAAGCTCAGACTGAAAATTATCCACAGTCATAAGATTTATTGGTTGTGGGCCAAAGACTTCTTATAATGGCTGTGAGGATACATTAAGATAGAGAAACCAAATACGAGACATGCAGAAAATATTCATAATAAATTGGTTTCTGCTGATATTTTAGGATGGGTTTTCCTTTCATAATCTGCACAAGAGAGATTTTCTATATGATGTTGGCACTTCTAACCACTGCCAAGGAAACACTGCTGTTTTTTATGTTCTAATGACATTCAGATGTACTTATCTTACTTTCACATTCTTATAGGCACATGGAGAAAAATCAGATTCTGCATCCCACTATTCTGAGATGCACTGAGATCTTTGCCTTTCATTATTTTTCAATCAAAACTTGTGCCACACCAAGCTTTTTTCTAAGCTACACTAGGCCTTCACATGTATCACTCTGCTGTTTAAATGTTCAGTGAGCTTCTTCACAGGAGAGCAACAAACAATCTTTTCATTTCACATTAGTGACAAATCCATTGAAATAAGCTGCCAGAAAACCCCCGTTTTCTGCCAGCTAGCAAAGCCTTGTTTCCAGTAATTGCAAAAGCCATTAGTAAAGGGAGGGGAGAAAGAGGCAGGGAAGCAAGACACAAAGGGGAATATATCCTCTGCATAGCCTGCAGCTCTTTTCCTCCCACACATATGATTCACTGTTGTTCCTGGCCTCACATGGGAAAAAGATGTCCTACTGAAAATATACCTTAGGGGCAGCTCTGCCTCAGAGACCTCATCTATGCATATTGATAGCCTGCACTTTGTAATGCCTAGAGTTCTTTTTAATGAGCCAGGATGAAATGTACCAACAGCTTTCCTCTTCCCCTTCCTTGCGGATGACTTTTTTTGTGTGTTTCCTGGTGGCCCCCTGTCCCTGGTGAGCAAGATAAAAGATAGCAAGGATAATAATTCTGCAGCGTCAGGCCACAATGAAATATCCCTGATGTTAATAGATGAGATGCACTTAGTTAAACATGGGGATGTTTGTTTATTTTGAGCACAGCTTTCCTGGCCTAAGGGCAGACTTATGGGATGGACTGTACAGCACAATATTTAGATGGGGCTCCAAAAGTCAAGTTGGGTGACTGCAATAGGATTGAACATAAAAATCCCACTAGAGTTTGAGCACATTGCTGTGGATATTTTTTTGGACCATATCTTATGAACTTCCCTCATTATTTTAAATTACTAGATGTTGGTACTATAATTTCTCCTAACTGTGATGTGTTTGCTATGAATGAAGTGCTAGCACCAACTGACAGGCTATGTCATGCAACAGAGTAGGACTGGGATTGTTGGGGTTTTAAAAAAAAACTTTACAAAGGCAACTTTGGATACTTCTAGTAATTGTCAGGGTAGATTTATGGTATCCCCAGGTATAGTCTTGTATTATTTCTCAGTAATCTCCTAGTATAGGGTCACTAAAGCCAGTAAGACTTCAAGAGGATCTTTGTTTTTCTGATCATATCTGTTTAAGATAAGAATATCTATCATGGGAATCAAACTTGGGTGTGGAATATATTCAAATCTTGCTTTTTTCCCCAAAAGATCATTCACAGAGAATGAGCACTTGACATTGTCTTGAAATAAATAACAAAATATGAACTACATTATTTCACTCCTTAATAAATGCAGTGTTTATCTTTTTTTCCCTTCAGGCAGTTTTTATTCTATATACATTCTTTTTATGACCTATGTACATTTATGTTATTAATGATAACACCGTTCTTCAGACTATTTCATAAAAGTATTTATGCAAGCATAAATGATAACATAATGCTTCATTTATAACCCTGCTAAGTGCAACTCTCATTTTCATTTAGCTTTCTAATGAGCTAAACTGAAAGACTCTTATTTGCAAATTCTTTCCCAAAACAAACATTAGAGATCAAAGCTATAAACTGTATATAAGAAGTGAGAACATACATTCAAAAACCTTTAACATCTTTATTTCTGGTGTCTCAAAACTCTGAGAACAATGCACTGGTGAAGCAACCTTATAGGAGATGAAACAAATGTGTTGAGGGATTCCCACTAACAGAGATTGGATCACCCACACTTGCACAAGTGTGCAGTGATTTAGGTAATAATACAATTCCAGATGCACAACAGCTGAGACACAATACATTGATTTGATTTCCAGTATCAGAAACAATCCAGTCTGGAGCTGATTTCATATTGACAAAAAATCTACAGTGGAAATGTCTTAGGTAGAAAAAAGGAGCAGTAATGATGAGTTGTGGGATTGGAGAGTCAGGGATCTTATAAACTGTCTTCTCAGCTCTGATAGAATCCCAGCCTTCACTGATTTTACTTTATGGAAATTGATGCCATTTGTTTATTAGTGTTAAATAGGCTAATTGGATCAAATAGTTGAATATGTGAAATTTGGGGGTTACAGATGTATTTAAAAAAGAAAAGAAAATAAGATTCAGAGTTAAGATGAATGTAACTTAACTTGACTGTTAACCATAAAGTGACTCTAGTTTAGCACGTTAAATGACAGTCACACACATCACATATGAAACTTAATTTGGTTGTGTGTTTTGTTTTCCCAACATCTTCTTTTGTTAATATAAGGAGTTAGAATGGGACATCTACACAGTGATCAGAATATTTTAAAAAATTAAACCATGTTAGAGCAAAGTAATTTCAATGTCTTTTGTACATGTCAGCTCTCTATTAACCAAATTTACTTTCTTCATGAATGTTACATAATTTCCATGATTGAATGGCCATTTATGATTGTCTGGGACCATTAGAAAGAAGAAACACTGCTAGAAGTAAAGGAAAAACAAAAGAAAAACTGTCAATGAATGGTAGATGTTTCAACGTTTCCTTATAGGATAGTCTACGTGGGTTGAGAGACTGAGATAAATTTCTTCAGTTTACATTGCACAATTGATTCCTGGAGGCGATTAAAAAAAAAAGACCAACTTACAGATAGGCATTTACCACCTCTGTGTCTAAGACTTCAATCTCTGCCCCTCTGCTGGCAGCCTTTAGCAATTAAGATATACAAGGACCAGAAGGCAAAAAGTGAATTGAAATTCTTTCCAACCCAAGCAACTTGTTTTTATCCAAGCTGAAAGGCAACTAACAAAGAAAAAAAATATCAGTGAGTGAATCAATTATTTCTAACACTGATGCTGTGATTACCGTGGAACTTAACTCATCTGTTGTTTCTAAATTTTCTTAATATGAAAGGAAGAAGTAATATATATCAGTAAGGTACCTTACAAAATATGCAGTATTATGTGTAGAGAATTCCTCAATCTTTGCATTTGCTCATCATTTGCAAGTGACTAGGTAACATCTTCAGATCATCTTGCTATTCAGGCTATAGAGGCAGATCCTTCAATATTAATTTTGATGCTGTTGCATTTCTTGTTGCAGAAAAAAATGCTCCTATTTGTAGTGACATGAATTCCACAGTAATCATAGCATCAGCGTTAGAAATAATTGATTCACTCACTGACTTTTTTTTTCTTTGTTAGATGCCTTTCAGCTTGGATGCAGACGAGTTAAGTAACTTTCACAAATGAAGACGAATATATGTATCCTGGGATAATGTTGCAGGAATTGATCTGGGTTGGTCAACAGGACCAGAGCTTCAGTATTCCAAGTTTTTGGACTCGTGTTGGAGTCCATTCTCAGGGAACTTCTCCAGAGGTGGGTTGCTCTTGCTTTAGCAAGAGGTTCTCTGGTCGTGCATGCACATTCGTGCGCGTGCTCGCTTCGCTCGCTCATGCGAAGCTTCAGGGAGGCAGCTGATGATTAAAGCAGCTCCGGTGAATACAGCAGGGGCGGTGTGGAGCTCACCCGGGCAGCATGGGTGGCGGAAAGGTGAGTTATTTAGCGATAGCCTAGGGCAAGGGCAGGTGGGTGGGGGCAGCCAGAGCTCAGAGCAGGAGGTTCGCCCAAACCTCTGTGACCATGCAGCAGCTCAGCTCTGAACTTCTCTCTAGCAGAGTGTGTTAAGTAACTTTCCCTTTACTAAGTAAGTAAATATAAGTTAGAGTTGAGAATTGTGTTGAGGTAGGCCAGGACAGAGAGTCTCACATCTTCCAGTTGTTTTAAAATTCAGTTCCCAAAGCTCCAACTGGGATGGACAACAGCAAGGGATTGGTGGTAGTTCAAAACAATTGGAGAGAATACCAAATTGCTTATCCTTGAAACAAAATCATAGTTACTATGACAACATTAAGGCTCATGTAACATGGATTTCTAAAACCATACAGCTAAAAGATTGCTTTTCTCAATACCAAATCTGAGACAATTTCCATCATCTGATGCAATTATTCATTTCTCGGCTGACTTGTAATATTATCCAATTCTTGCCTTATAATCAGCAAATTTACTATTAGAGAGTTACAAAACAAATGGTAAGATTTTTTTTCCAAAATGGCCAATTCTACAAAGATGCAGACAATGCTAGATACATTATGAAGCAACCTAAAAATGCGAAACTGAGGAAATCACACATTTTATGGCACTGATTACTGGTCAATTATCTTTTGATACCATAATTATATAGTTCTAAGAAAACAAAAGCAGACTAGCAAATTAAACTTGAATATGATATTTCTAAAATAAATAAAATAAAATAAAATAAAATATTCATTAAAGGTTTAAAAAAAACAAAAGCAACCCATGTTCCATATATTAATTATATGAAGGCCGGTCAGTTATTCTTCAGCCAAGAAAGATACAAGCCTTGAGCATCCTCTGAAGTTTGTTTGCTAACTGAAGAATGAATGTTCTGTTAGTGACTTAAACACATACTTGCATACAAATAAAGAAAACGTAGGTGAGCAGGAGTTCTAGGGAAATGGTATGCCAAAGGTAAAATGCATACACAAGTAAATTCTAGTAACAAACACCAGGAATGCTCTTGTGGGATATTCTTATGGCTTTAGGCTATTATTATGTTACTCTGGAAACAAATCTATGCTTGGAGCATCCAATGCATAGCACAAATCTTGTTATTTTATGACAAAGTAATAAAAAATGTGAATAGGAGGCTAGACTTTAAAATTTTGTTCTAGAATTTAAGATTTCATCTGAGTTACTACCTAGACCCCTTGTTGAAAATTGTAATATTTAAACTGCTAACATTTAAAATCATTTAAAAGGGCAACATGACACTATTTATTTAAATTTCTTTAAAAATGTGTAACAAAATCTTCCCCTGAAGTTCTATCAGCAAACTTAGCAGCCCTGAAATAAGAGAAGAAACTCCCTTGTGAACAGGTAACCAGTTAAAAATGAACAAACCAGAAAGCAGAATGTAGTTAATTCTTGCTATGGAGGGTTATATATTCCCTTAAGAATTAGAACTGTACTTTTAAAAATTTTGATAAAAGACCTAAAGCTAAAAGTGAACAATCACTGACCAGTTTTTCTTATTACATCACATTTAAGTAGTTGAGCAAAGTGAATAGTGAAAAGTCCATAAAAAGGGAAAAATTCCCAACCTGATGGGAGCTTAACTAGCAAGTTGATCAGAAAGAAGAGCTTGCAATTGGGGACAGCTTGATAAATGTATTTACTCAGTATATAACTGTTACAAAAATGTAAGCTGGAATTAATAGGAAAAAAACCCCAAAAATAAAATTGCAATGATTATAACACCTTCTAGAAAAACATGCAGCAATCTGCAAAATTCTGTGTATGATTTTAGTCACTGCCTTTCAGAAAAAGTACTATCAAGCTGGAGAAGATGAATGGAAGAACAAACAAAATGGTTCAAAGGGCTGGGACTGTTGCCCCAGTGAGCAAAGATTCCAATGTTGAAGGACTTCAACTTTAAAAAATGGTATGTGGGGACATTACGAATAGAGAGAATTCTGTATGCTGTGGAGAAATTGGTTAACAAATTCTCAAAAGGTGTTTGAAATAATTTAGGGTTAGGGTTAGGGTTAGAGTTTAAAGCAGCAGTCCCCAACCTTTGCGGCTTGATGGCCTGGGTGGGTGGGGAGAGGGTAATCGGACTCCACAAGTGGTCGCGTGACGCACATGTGTGCAACCCTACTTGTGTGAACAGTCCAACTTTGTGACCGCATGGCCTGGTTTTGAATAGGCCATGCCCCAGTAATGGGCCACAAGCCTGGAGGTTGGGGACCCCTGGTTTAAAGTATATGTAAGGTAGGGCTGGTCTTATTTCCGGCAGGAGGCTGTTCCATAACATAAATGCCCTCATGGAGAAGCAACATATGTAAGCCTCCTTTCTTCAGGCAAGCCCTAACTATAGAAATGGGAACTCTCTAGTAGTTTTACCTGGAATAAATTGATTAGTTGGGTTGAATCCAGCTGCAGAGGATGGTCTTACAGTGCCAAGACATAAATAGCTGATGGGTGAGAAACAGCACTTTGAATTACAATAAAAGCCAATAGAGAGCCAGCACAGGAAAACTTGTGTTAAGTTCTTGTATCTACATATGCCAGTCAAGAAATTGATAACTGCATTCTGGGTGCAATTGTAATTTTTAAGTGATCTTCCAAGCTACCCCCATATAAAATGCATAGCATTAACCCAAGCAAGTGGTGATGAAGACCCAAAGTCCTTTCAAATCATTTGTAAATTCTGTGCAAACTATTAAAAGTTTGTTAACTTTTAATAGTTTACACAGTTAGTTAGTTCATCATTATTTGAAATTCAAAACCAAGCAACCAGAATAATGATAAAGTGGCACAGTGCAAGTATAATTTCAACTGAGTGAAGCTATGCCAGAAATAAAACCTTTGTTTCACAACTCCTTTTGTGTAGGGATGCCAGAGCCTTTAATTAACTTTCCCAAAATTGGTTTTTTTTCTTACTGACTCATGGATTCTTACCCAGTTATTTCTTCAGACTCCTATTGCATCTCTGTTATGTCCTCTCACTGTTCCCCCACCTACCACCTTTTCAGCCCTGTTGCTTAGTATATTTTTGTGGCTCTAAAATGATGCTTTTCTCAATGCTTGTGGCATTGTGAAATGAAACTTTCTCTTACATTAAAAAAATTTGAACTGTCCTGAAATTTTAAAGTTCTATATCCGTTCAGAGGGACAATACTTGATAGCAGATATTCTGGGCCAAATTAACGATGGTGCTAAGCAGGGTATGAAATAGTAGAGCCTTAAGCAAGTTTGGGACCTTGATGTACTAGCACAATTTTCTGAGGAAAACTGAGTGGGAAGTAGCTTCATCAGTTTCTTCTATGGGTCTTTATAGTTTACTTTGGGTTTTTTTTTCTTCTTCCATCAAGCACAAGGCAAACACAGCCTATACCTCCCATTATAGGTGACTTCAAAATACATTGGCTTATCACATTGGCTCATGTACCAGCTTAATGGCCTTGCCTCTGCTGTGCCCAATTTCAAGTGATGGATAATGTGCACTCTGATTGTACGCTTTTTGTATCAGAACAAGAAAAAGAATGATAAATACCATGGTCAGGGTAGCCTTGTATGGAATATACATACAGACATATAAAATATGAGTGACGTAATCCAGTTTAGAATCAAACATTAAGTCAAATGTAATTGTAAATCTTAAGAAAACAATACAAACTGCCTGCTGGATGTTATTAAATCTATATTATTTGCAAGTAGTAAGGAATTTAAAAAAAATCATGCCACTTTTGAAACCTTCCTATTTTCAATAAAATATATAGCTGCCCTCAAATCACTTGGATCAGCAAAGACCAACAGTGTGAAGAGGAAAACCTGAAGCTACATGACATCAAGTGAACCTGAGGGAATGTAAACATTAAGAAAAAGTGCCCTTTAATCTTTTAATTATGTAAAAGTATAACAGCTCAGAAACTAGATACTTATAAAGAAGCACCCACCTTCAGGAGTTCATCTTCCAATAGCACATTGAAAGGAACACGCTGCTATTGGTTATTGTAGAATCATATTTGGGAATCTGTCTCTTGACTTAAAAGTCTACCACTTTTATTTTAATAAATAATGCCTCTGCTTTGGAATTCCAGTTCGCATTTGCTGTATCACTTTGTACTAAAGAAAGGAGAACATTATCCTTACTTTTAAATATATATTTCATAGCTGTAAAATTTTCTGTAACAGTTTTATTAAAATTTCAAGATTCATGAAGATCATTTGTTTGGATTGCTTTGCTTATGTGTAAATAGATTTTATTTTTAGCTAATTCTGCTCCCAGTAATGTAACACTGAAGAAGTGACAAATTCCATAGTCTACCAGTAAGTCTACTGATGTTCTTCATAACAGTAACAAATGATAGCAGTTGAAAATGATATAAATACATCCATATGCAACTGAAATGGTAGTGGTCTCAAAATCTAGATCATTAGAACTTAAGCAACATGATAGTTTTGATAAAAAAAATTAAAGTTATGTCTTAGAAAGTTTTTAGCTGAAAAAACCTCCCAAAGTTTAAACTAAGTTATATGGAAGGGATTAGTAGTTCTGTTTAGGGAAGGGATTGATTTATCATAAAACATATTGTTCTGGTTGAGACTCATTTCTTGCATGTAATGGATGGAACACATTCTTCATTAGGCAGTGATAAACATGATAAAAAAATAAATTAAAAAGCAAATTTAAATGTATACTTAGTTTTTCAGTTTTTTTCATCTCAGATATAGAATTGGCCTTCCAAGAATAAATTGAAGAGATTCTATGGGGCAGTTTATACTTTGTCATGACTGAGGATTTAGGAAGCGTGAAGTTGTGATTAGTGAAGCACTAATTTAATTTCAGCACTTCTATATTTCATAGCGTCAAACCTCAATTACCTGGATGAATGTGAAAGACATCAAATTAATGACACAATGCAAATCACTGGAAATATGTATGGAGATCTGACCAAGAAATAAGATCCATTGATATGAAAACCAAACTACATATTAGATTTCAGGTTTTCAGTTTCATTCTATGATTGTTCTTTTAGACAGAGGCTGTGAAATAGATAGTGATTAAAGAACCAAATGATTGCTTAACAAAACTCCACAAAAGTGTGAAAGAACCATTGCATGAACAAAGCATCTCTCTTTGAATCATTAAAACAGCCACTTAAATAGGGGTGAGTGCAGGGCTCTCTTGGGGGGTGAGTGCCTTTGTGTAAAAAAACAACAACAACAACCCAAGACACAAGCATGCAGTCAAAGCCATGCATTCTTGCATTCATTGATGTAAATATGTAAAAAAATAGGCTGAGGTTTGATTACATGGTTGTGGCTACCATTCTTAATTTTTTTTATCTGATTACAAATGTCCCAGAAAGTGTGCATTCAAACATGTGTGCCTGTAGCCCAGGACTCTTCAAAGGAACTGACAACTCTTTTAAAAAATCTTAATAGTTTTAAGACTTCTAGAAGGAGAGTTTGTGTCACGCTAACCCTTTGCAAGCTATTTAAATTCTTCTTTCTATTGAATTTTCTGGATTCACATTCTTTTTTTCCTCAAAAATTCTATTAGCCTGCTAAAGAGAATGAGACTGAGGAAGCACATATGTCAATTTTTCCCAAAAAGACATCATGCTATCTTAATCAAAATAATTTTTTGTTCAGGAAAACTTTGCTAGTGTGCGTTTGGGTAAGAGACAGATTTAAGCAGCATCTTGTGAATTTTAAGAAAAATCAAGAGACTAGACACTACATTTTCCACAACACATCGAATTGACAAAAACAATAATAATCCATCTATCTTTTGTATGGTTATCTTGAAGCAGGAGGAAAACATATTGCAAAGAGATTTAAATAAATAAATATTCTACAGTTCTGATATTTTTCTGCAAAAGCAACAATATGAATCACTAGAACACTGGGTGATGGATATTACATAGTTTCTAGTTCTTAAATGAGCAAAAATATAACTGGTCAGCCGTCAATGAAATTAATTAGTTGGTGCATTTCATTATTTCTCTCAATGTATTTTTCCCTTTTCTATTACTTGCAATTAAATTATCCTTTCAAGAGAAATTAAAATTTCATTTCAGTGGATTATTATGACTACATGCCATAAACCAAGTGATCTCTTTCAGCAAGATAATTACTCATTCTCCAAAGAGGTTGGAGGAAATCATAGTCATCTTGGGACCATGAGTTTATCTCCAAGTCAGTCTTTCTAATTAGCAACGCAAACAACTTCTCATCCTTCTGGCTTCCCATGAGGCCCACTTTTAACAGAGTACAAGAAACAGTCAGCAAACACACACAAACTGAAGTCAATTCATTTACTTAGAAATGCCCATTATATTGATTATAACTGATCTTCCTGCCTGAAGTTTATTTAGGATTACAGTTCTTCAAAAGTCACTTGAATCCTTTCCCCTCAGATAAAGGGGAAATTTAATTTAAATTTAATTTAAATTAAAGTTTAATTTAAAATGCTGTATGGAAGCTATAGCCCTTTCCATATAGGAAAAAGCACTTTGAAATATTTAATACATTGTCATGCTGTAGAAATTGATATAGGAAGTTGAGGTGATTTCTGTTAGCTACTGAAATTGAGGGTTGACAGCTTAATTCAGTAAACAATTCTTCTCTTCTGTAGTGTTGCTTGGACAAAATAAAATAGTATGGCTATTACTACTGACACTGAAACAAGGTTTAATATTAACATCTGACTAATTTACATAAAGGTTGGTGTATACCGCTCAGCTGCAGTTCCCACTAATAGTTCACTGAGTTAGCCAATAGTGAGAATCCTGGGAGTTTTCACTGAACATCATATGGCAGGACATTGGTCCCAATACCTAGACTAAATAATTTAGTGACTTATAAAAATAGTTTAAAGTTGTTTTAGAGACTTAGCAAGAACACAGGAAGTGTAGAGGATAAGGAAGATGACCTTAATATAGATATGCAGAAGTCTTGCTTAGGCAAAAGGGCTAAAGCGTTTTTAAAGAATGGGCAGATAACATTTGGAAGGGACACAGAGAGACATCTCCATAGTTTAATTGAATTATAGCTAGTCCTCAACTGGAATTTTGGTTGTAAGTCAGATCCAGCCTGTAGTTTCATTCAGTTGCCATCCACCATCTGGCAGATGCCTCCAGTGTATTGGACAAGTACTGGGTTTATTAATTTCACTGGAGGACTTTTGAACTTTTCAGCCTGACTTATCTCATAGGTTATGTTCACATTACATACCGAATCACCAATTAGCACATCAGATTTTGCCTTAGGGTGTTGCTTTACATCACTGTGGTTAATTTATGGTTCTGTGGATCCAGATTTGCTTAATAAAAAAAACCAGAATATAAAATATTATCAAGTCAGGTATCTTCCATTCTGAACTTATGAATTTGATATTTTCTTCCTAAATAAAAAGCTTCATAATTGTGTCTATTAAATTTTGTTCTGTTACTTTCTGCTCATTTCTCTAACTTACCATTGCTGTTTTCTGTTTTGTTTCTATATTTTAGATAATTGGGTAGCTATCTATTCAGTTTTATGGAACCTAATATTTGATAAGCATTTCTTCCTCTTTTTAATTCAAGACATCAATAAACACTGTGAAAGTGGAGGACCAAGAAATGATCCTTCATAGAATCATAGGGTTACAAGGGATCTTGAAAAATCTCCTACTGCTACCCAAGGCAGCAATCCCCATAAGATCCCCTCAGTGATGGAATACTCATGATTCCAAAAATACCCTGTTCCATTGCTTAATAGCACTCACAAGTCCTCCTTATATTGAGTTTGGATTTTCCTTTCCAAAGCTTTTGCTCACTGATTCTTATTCTGCTCTCCACACCTTATAATCCACAGCTTCTTTTCAATGACAGTTCTTTAAGTATTGGAAAACTATTATCATGTGTCCTTCACCTTTTCTTTAAGCTAAACATGCTTACTTCCCTTAATGTTCTTCAACTATCTTCTCTGCATTCTTTTCCTTTTCTTGTAGTTTGATAAGCAACCATTCTGAGTATAATTTGTTTCCATTTACTTGTAGACATCCTGTCACACATGACTAGCTTGCTAATCAGATTTGTCTTGATAAGCCCAAACACATTATTCATAGAAATTGTAATAATTTTAAAAACAGCACGTCCAGACTGTAGCTTTAATTTTAGGAAATAGATTTCCCAGTTTTTAAAATAGGCACGATGGAAACATCTGATCTCATTCCTGAAAGAGTTACAAGTGCATAAACACTTTCTTACATAAGGGATAATCTATAGCAGCCTTAGTAATAGCAGGGTTTCTCTCCTTTCATATAAACAGAGCTTTGTCTCTGGCATCATTTCCATGGGTAGCTTGAGGACTTAATGACTTTGAGGGACATTTCTAGATGGACTCTTTGACCCCTACCTTCTCCTGTGGTCAGATCTCCCATTTCTCTGTTAGGCATTTTTAACTAGAAAAGGTTGTAGGCCACAGAGTAACATACTCCAATTTTATTCTTGAGGCTACAAAAGCTTGTCACTTTACCTCTAGCAGGGCATGCCAGTCAGTAAACTTGAACTGCTCTGGACAGCTGTGAAGAATGAAAAATAAGTGCTTTTGAAAACATTTGTCCTTGGTTGTGTGCCTTCTGTTTGTAGTGCAGCTGGTTCACATTAGCTCTGAGATGTCACACAGCTGTTTCTCTGAAGCATCACTAACAGGCAAATGGCCCTAGCATCTCCCTGATCTCTTAACTTGTTAATTTTTCATCTCTACTCTGTCATGTTTCATTTCAACACATAAGTGTTTATTTTAAAGTATTGTCTTTGGGCATGTACTCAAAAGTTTACAGGAATTATGCATGTTTTAAAATCTTACCATTTTGCATTCCTTTAAACACAAAGGAGAATGGGAAGTAAATGACAATACTTCAGTGATTGGGGCCTCCACAAATACTTCAAGTTATATACTTGCATCAGAGATCATGACTAACATGTGGAGATGTGGTGTTTACATAATGAAATAACCATGTGTATATACCATTTCAAATCATCATGGATGCTACTGCTTTTGCTTAAACAAAGGAATCAGTCTCCTGGGGGGAATAGATGACACCATCTAAATTAATGACCTATTGACAATAATAATTTACCCTACTTGACATATATGAAAGATGTGTTTCCTTACCAATTGCACAGCTGTTCTGTTAAAATTCAAGAGCCTCCACAGAAACTTTCTGCTGCCCTCAAACTGTGAGGTTCCACTGCAAGGTCAATCAGCTTTGGGTCTGGAGGGGTGAAAACATTGCAAAACATGTGCAAAAAGGATGAATCTTGCATCCTGAAAACAAAATGTTGTCATTATTTTGCTCCTTCTCATTCACAATCTGGGATCAAATAAACAGTGACATATCAACAGATATGAAATGTAAGAATAACCTGTTGGGTCAGCTTAGTAATACATCATGCTCGTCTTTCCAATTGGTTACCATATGGGATTCTGGCTTCAGAGATACATGTCTCTTTATTTGCTCTGTTGGTTGGGGCAGTATATTTTCAATAGTCCTGTGCAAAGTTTACTGTAGCTAGAATAACATAATAAGAAAAAATAGTCTTTCACTTTTAGACATTTTCTTCTGAAAAATGCCTCATTCACAGAATGCTGTAGTGTGCCATCAGTACTGCGACAGAGCTTCCTTTAGTGTTGTGAGTTGATGTAACACACAGGATGTTGTTTTTGCTTTTTGCTGCACAGGTCACATGGGAGAGTTTCCTCAGGCTATCTTCTTTGGAGATTTAACTGAGGGAAGTGTGAGAAACCTTAATCGGATCCAGGAGAATTTTATCATGTTTTCCTTTGAAAGTAATTATCTTTCTCTTTCTCCACAATTCAAACTAAATTAGAATGGTTGAAGACACTTATAGCAGAAGACTAGTTCAAACTGTGGAAAATAATAATAACTTAATAATGCTAATAATAGTTCTACTCATTTCTTGTATTTCATGTGTGTGTGAATACATACAAATATAAAAATACATATACACATGTACACTGTACTATTCATATATTACAGTATATATGAATGATATCCTACATATTTTAGAACATTGGTCCTAAAGTTCAGAATATTACATTTCACAAGTGTGGCTATATACTGAAATCTTTAGACTCCAAATACTGTTACTATTTCTTAGTTTGAAGTATAATTCACTTGTCTTAAATCCAAGGTTCTTAAGCAAACCTTAAGACTTGGCCTAAATCACATTTGCAATATTGAGATGTTATACCTGCAAAAGCTTCAAAATTAAAGTGAGCTCATCCCCTGGTGATTCCGAATTTTTTTTTACATCTCAATCCAACCAATAGTCCTAGGATTTTTCTCCACCTAAAAACTGATCAGGTAAGATCCAGCTCAGCTTTGTGCAATCAGCCAAGATCTTCTATGTGCTACAAAGTGGTTGGATTACAGCAGGGGTGTCAAATTCAATTTTATTGAGGGCTTCATCAGGGTTATGTTTGACCTTGGGTGGGGGCTGGGTGGGTGGGCCAGGGTGAGCATGGCCAGCTTGACGTCACTCATGTCAGGGTGCCTGTGGTAGCTTGAGTGCTCTGCCAGCAAAAACAGGCTTCCAAGCTCTATTTTTGGCTGCAACAGTTTCCTGCAACCCTCTGCCAGTGAAAACGGAGCTTGGGAGCACCATGTGCAGCCCACCCAAGCTACGTTTTCACTGGCAGAGGCACCGCAGGCCAGTCTTTTGCTGTTTCCAGGGCAGCCCTGCGGGCCTTGAGTTTGATGTCCCTGGGTTACAGAAATGTTGTAAGAACTAATAACACTCTCTGTTACAATAGTTTCATAATGTGAAAATGCTAAGTACCTTTGTCTATAATTTGAATAAAGTGAATAATTTTTGAGATAAAGATTTACATTCTTTAATAATCTCCAGGATATTGCTTAGCTTGGTTAGGCAGGCATGTTAGTTCCCCAACCTTCCTGGGTTTGCAGCCTGGTGGGGGTGCGGCGAAAGGAAATGGTTCCATGCGAGCACCAGACATGCATGCCTACCACTCATACACATGGATGGTGCACACTCGCGCTCACCTGCTTCTTGCTCAAGTGGGAGATGCATGCGCAGGTGCTCACCTGCCACTTCCACGGCATGGATATTAACAGCTTCACTATAAATATAGAACAACCCCCAGGTCCCCAACCCCCAGGCTGCAGCCAACTACCGGGCCTTGAGATGTTTGGAACTGGGCCGTGGAACCATGATATCTCGCCTCTTTGTATAAAATAATATTTTCCTCCATCCTTTCTAGCATATTACTTAGTATCTCTTGGACCAGATATGTCAGTCTAGGGGTGGAATATTTTCATTGCAGATATCCTAGTCATCCATGATCTACACTGCTTAGGTCATTATTAATTTATTTAGTCAACAGGGAATAGTTAATAGTCTTGTAGTCTTATTGATCATCTTGGGAAGTTTTACCCCTAAATGAGATATACAATTATCCTGTTAACTGTCAAGGGTTTATCATTACCTCAGCATTCTATTTCAGTACTTTGTTAGATGAAAATAATACCTGTGGTTTTGTTAATTTATATATAACAATGAAAACACGAGTTACGTGTAGTGCCATCTTCAGAGATTTAGAAATGTGGATTTCCAAAGGAGAATAATATATTAATCAGTTTTTATATTGCTTATATTTGATTGTTTTCTAAGACTTCTTTTAGAAATGCAAACAAGAAGGATGATAATAGGCAACACTATTTATTGTAGTACCTTGATTTGTACTGTATCTCTTGCTACTAACCATTAACATCAATTGTGACATAATTCTGATTATATAATCAATACAACACAGGGATAAAATCTCCGATGTATGGAATTGCAGCTAATTTATTCAGATATTCCCATTCCACCATGTCAAAGGCTTTAGCAGCATCTAGTGACATCAAAGAAGAGATTTTATAAACTGTTTGATGTATGTTTCCATGTTAGAATGCTAGTAAAAATCTGAGTAATCTTAATTAATTGATGTGCTAAGTCTATAAAAGATAATCAACATTCTCTGTCCGATTTCAAATAGAGATACATTTTGAATTCTTTCCAAAGTTTTGGAAAATGATTACTGATTAAAGTATTATTAAATAACATAAACATATGCGAGATTAAGACGTTTGTGAAATGCTTCTAAAATTCCCAAATTCTTCTTCTAGGTATTTGTTATTATTAAAATCCTTTATCACTTATTACTTGATTAATAAAGGAAGGGTTCTAATTTGACTTTGAAAAACAACTTTTGTATCTTTATCCTACCCAAATTAAGTGATAAATTTTATGGAAGGATAAAGTTGCCAATTTTGTATTCTTATTCAAAAATTTCCTTTTATTATTTTAAAACAGTTTTTTTGTGGTTGATTTTACATATTATACAACTGGTAGCAACTACTTAGCATTTGCTGAATTCATGTAGAAGTTGACTTAAATGTCAACTGCAATATTAACAGTAAGTATCTTTGAAAAGGAAAAGACATACTTCTGAAAGAATGCTGATAAACTCAAGTGGTTCCTTCCAAAATGAAAATACAATGCTGCACATAATGGTATAACATTGTTTTATCTAATGTTATATGTTGAATACATGCCAAGAATGTATGCACGATTCATTCAAAACATTGAATATTTAATTTCCAACATATTATATTTTAGGATACAGCCGAACACAAAGAAGATAAGAATCTATTACGACGGTAGTATATCTGAATTACATAGATTATTTCAAAGGCAACACATTTGTGATTCAATAATATATTCATTTTAATTATGGTAATAGGCATATATTCAATCCTTTTATATTCAGCTCATCTCAAATTATAAATCCTAGAAGGAATAAATGTTTTAAAAATAGTTTTTGAATAAGAATCTGACATGAAATTGGTCTACTATGTAACATTCATTTTATTTATTGCAGCTTTTTATGCTTGCTTTGATGTTTATTCCCTTTGAGGCATATGTCAAAGCAGAATGCAACATTCTCTCCTATGACCCCAGTCCACATCTTTCAAACACTAGCAAAGCATTATTCCAGTTTCAGATGAAGCATCTTTCAAAATGGGGCACCTTTCAAATGATGAAGAAATTGATATGCATCATCATCATCATCATCCTGCCATGTGCGTGTATGTGTGTGTGTGTATAAAAATTTCAAGCTAGCATATTTACAGGTAGTCCTCAACTTACAATAGTTTATTTAGTGACCATACTAAGTTAGAATGGTACTAAAAAAGTGACTCATGACGATTTTTCAGACTTACCACCTTTGCAGCATCCCCATGGTCACATGATCAAAATTCAGATACTTGACAACTGACCATCATATTTATGACCATTGCAGCATCCCAGGATCATGTGATCACCTTTTGCAACCTTCTGATAAGCAAAGTCAATGGGGAACCCAAATTCACTTAACAACCATGTTAATATTCTAACACTGCAGTGATTCACTTAACGTGGCAGGAAAAATTATAAAATGAGACAAAACTTACTTAACAAATGTTTCATTTAGCAACATAAATTTTGGGCTCAATTGTGGTCATAAGTAGAGGACTACCTGTAGTCGCCTTGCCTTCTGTTTTTCCCAGAACAGCAACCCTCTGAGGTGGGTTGGGATGACAGATGGAGTGGCTGGAACCCAGCTGGCTTGTTTCCTAGTCTCCGGGCCAGCACCTAACCCATTCATCAAACTGTTTTTTTTTAATAGATCACAGACTAGATAAAAATGCTGGTATCTGGTAGATAACAAGCTTAAATTGGGAAAGCACTGAAACTTGTGTATACAGTATACAGTACAGGTATCATCATGTAAAAATTCTGCTGATTATACTTCTAAATTCAGTTACTCAAATTATTTTAGTTTGGTAAACAAAGCTACATTTGACACACATCAGGCTAATGGGACTTAGGAACTAGTTTGAAATGCAGCTCTACCGATAAAGACAGATACAAGCAGATACCCTCACAGAGTACACCAAGGGCTTCTTATAAAAGCTTTGTGATGGCACAGGTCTTTTTAGGAGTTTGCCTAAATGATATATATACTGGCTTTGCCATGAATCTATTTAAAGATTGGCAATGTTTTATATTTTGATAAGTACAGTACATTCCCTTCACAGGTACTTTATTGGCTGCCACATGTTGGTACGCTTGAAGCAAACTTTACTTAGACATAGGGGCAAAAGTGAGGGAATTACCACTTCTGTAACATTTCCATTTTTTCCCTACTGACATCCTTCTATCTCTCACCCCATCTCCCCTCCTTTGGAAGACATTAGACTCCAGGGAAAGGATACATAGCTATTATGATAATTATCTGGTCAGAGATCTCCATATTTCATTAGGTTTGCAATGAAGCCACGGGCTACACAATTTTTGGCCAAGGGTTAAATGTTGCACACCCAAGATTTATAGGGTTCAGTTTCAATATTTCCATTCCTTAATGTCCCCAAATTATATCAACCCAGCCTCAGCATGGTAAATTTCCTTTCACTGGCATTAATAGGGTTGTATTAAAAAATGTTTCTAGAATGTATTTGTTGGTCCAGTATGTTCCCTTCCCAAGATTTGGAATCCTCTGCCACACAAAATTTTTTGACTAACAGACAAAAGCAGAAAAATTAGAAAACAGGAAGAATGATTGACACAAATATTCCTTTCAGGAAATTTTCTGAGATTCCCTTCTGGTCAGCTTTGGTATACCAAATGAGCTGAATTCCATTTAATTCTAGCATAGTTTATGAGAACAAAATGTACAGTATAAATATGCTGTGATAAAACACACACATTGAAAGAAAAAAAAATCTCAAGTCAAATATATAGTTGTGTATGAAAAGTGAACCTTTAATGTTTAATAAAATAATTATTACTTATGAAAAACAATTTAGAAGTATCACATGCAACTATATTGTATCGTAAGTTTTCAGGCTCAATAAATTCATCTTTTTCATATCAATAAAAGGCTGTGTGATTTTTATGATTTTTATGGATTTGAAAGACATTGAGACTTGATATTTGTTATGTTTTAAATAACATTTTTGCCTAAGTTTTTACAAGCTTTGAAATTTCAAAGGTTTGATCAAGAGTATTTCACATATATTGCTTGTTTTGAATTTTGTCTATGCAACAATACATGATGTTGGATCAATAACTTTAATGTGGCTCAGTTGATCTCATATTTTTTCTCATCAGATGAAAAAAGTCTATCCATATATTAATTAGCAAAACTGCTCCATCAGTGACAATGAATAAAAGTTATATCTTAAACTCTGTAAAAATCTAGGAAATTTGGTTTTGGGATGAAGATTAATTGGTAGAAAATTAGGCAATCTATATTTGGAGGAGTAAATTATGTGTTTATTTACATATACATTTATATGGGTTTTTTATTTGCAAGAAATATTTTCAGGACACAAAAATGCATTGAAGAATCAGTTTACTGCTATTTTTATTGTTCTTTTTTCAGAAGTCCTGGCAATATCACTTTTCATTGATTCAAGTAAGTATTTCATACTTGATAGATGTGTTAAGAAATAATTTCCATAGGAAGGGGGGAAAAACATGTTATACTGGACATTGTATTTCCAGTATATAATATCCATTATTAGTAAGGTAGCCCTAATCATCATGTCTTGTAAGAATGTGTGTTGCCAGAGCTGGACTATATATTTATCACTTTTCACTAATCAACCATTAATGGGGACTGATGAGTTCTGAACAAAAGAACCGTATCTCTACTATAATTATAATCCTGGCTACAGTTAACAAATGTAAATATTACTACTTTTCAACCCAAAGCACTTCTAGCATATAAACGCATGCATACAATTCACCACATACTATCACATGCCATTCCATGCTCTACTTCAGTGTTTGTTGTTCTTAGCAATCTTAAGACCTGACAGCTGAAGTCCATATGTTTTAAAGTTCCCAAGGCTGACAACACTATTCCAGCTGATTGATGTAAGGTATGTTGGCAATATCAGAAAAGTCAGGACACTGTTTATGACCTATAATTCAAGCCCCACCATTTTTGTATGAATCATGCATACAACACCAGAGGAAGGGACTTGACTTGCAATCTTGATTTTTCTGGCCTTCTCCCAATTGATATATGGAGAGATTGCAGAGACAGTTTAATTGCATTGATTTTACTCCTGTGGGAAAACCACATAGGCCTTTGCTGATGGTGTCTTTCCAATATATATACATGTTGGGGGTGAACAGCTTAAGCCATAAACACCAGTGATTGTCCAAATTAACACTCTGTATGCTTTTCTGAATAATTTTTCCTTCCCCTGTATGCTTTCAAACAGGCAATTAGAAGTAGCTCTTTGTTAGTCACAGAATATTTGAATGCAAAACATCAGTTACCAAAAAATATTCCAGTAGTATTTTAAACAATTAATAAATAAACCTCTTTATTATAATTACTTTTTTTTTTAAAAAATCACAGTGTATGCAAAATGAATGAGATTAAACATTTCATGTATATAAAATTGGCACAGTAATGCTTCATTTGTTTGAATGTGCACTGAAACCAGATCAGCTTCCACATTTTTCGGATCCCTACACATTTTATCAGTTATATGATGAGCAGCTATACTTTGTGAGATCTTTTGCATGGGATGCACAATGAATTGGTGTGTATTTTTAGCATTATTTAGGATGTAAAATAATTTCAGTTGCAAGATTATTAATGAAGAAGACTTTTGGTGGAGAGAAGACAGGAAATAATTAATGTTTTATAGGTTGGGAAGGGACAGACAAATGCTCTGATAGGTTTTTTTTATGTTCCACTGAATTTCTCATAGACTTTACAGTGAAAATACTAATCAAATTGACAACAGTCACTTAAGTGTGAGAAGAACAATCTAATAGTTTCTTGTTTCTATGGGCGAATTAAGATAAATTTTCTCTTTCCATCTAATGACTGATTGCATTAAAATCAATGTGTCGTTCAAAATTCATTCAGATTCTCCTTCAACACATCAACAAGAATATTTATGAATTGAATATAATTTATGATGTTCCCTCAATTTAGAACATTGCTATCATTTCACAGCATGGTAGCAAGGTCTGATGAAACAAATGAGGATAAAGCAATGTGTCACAAACAACTAATGGAGAAATTAATTTTTCTTATGAAAATTGGTGTTTGATGCAGATTAGAATGAGGTGAATTTTTCCTCAGTTAGATAGAACATCTGAGAAAAATATTTAAAGTACTCAAGGTAAATTATCAAGTGCCATTTTGATTTGATGAACAATTTAGGGCTAGTGTAGGTATGGAGACTGAAAAAAATGGTAACTCTAAAGAATATGCTTATTCCTCAGAAAGACTATTTTTTTCAATAATAGGTAAGCTTTGGATTTCAAAGAACCTAGCTACTAAGATTTCTAAAGTAGGGATCTTGCCAAAACCTGTTCTGATCATAATCTCTTGGGGTTTGTAAAGAGAAATCTACTACTTTTAGATGGAGATTAAATGAAATACTATTATAAAAAGAATCATGGATTATAAAAAGAATTTAACAGAATTTTTGAATATAATTTAACTGTGGGCATGGATTTAAGAATGGTGTGGGATGCAAATTAAATGTTTATGAGAGGATAGCATACAATATAATATTCAACTTGAAAAGAAGAACTCTTGATGATATAGGCTCTCTTGATGAGATAAAACAAGAACAATTACATTTCCAAGGAAGATAAATATTTTTCATCAAATTAAAATTTTATAACAATGGCTGTTGATATTAATAAAAGAAATGGATATATAATGAATTATGCAAAGCAAAAAAATGAATTTTCAAATAAATCAGGGAAATATTTAGCGTATAAATTAAGAAATGAAAAAGAAAACAATATGGAAATTGTTTTACAATTTCTGTATTAATGGATAATATGGCAACACCAAAAATATTCATCAGTATTATTCTATTTTGTATAAAGAACATAGGATTCCCAAGGAGAAATTAGAATTGAACTATTTTTTTAAATTTTGGAAGATATGAATTTTGGAGAGAATTTCATAAAATGGATGTCTTTTTTTCTTATTTCTTTTTTCTTCTCTCTTTATTCTAAATATTAGTTCTTGTTAGTTTTATATATATCATCTCACATACGATCAGATTAAACAGCTAATTCATTGATGATATTGCCCAATATTTGAAGTTATCTCAAGTGACAAACTCACAAAAGATCTGTCTCTTTTATAGGTGGAAAACTATCTCTGGATATACTGGGAGGCTGGTCTCTGCTTTCAGTGCTTCTTGCTAGTCATACAGATGATAGCACCTCATTGGTAGGATCTCTTCCTTTCTTATCATCACCCCTTTCAAGATCAATGAAGTGGACCATTCCAGGTTGCTGGAGTAGATCATCTGTTTCTCTCTGGCTCTTGGGATCTTCTACTTCAATGTATTTTCCTTTGGATTGCTGGGTTTCCTTGAATATGTGCTTAAGGTCATCATCAGGGCAAAAGACATATTGATAAAGAGCACCTGCCAGGACAGCTCCTATAATTGGTCCCAGCCAATATACCTGTTCAGAATCAGAAGGAGAGGAAATATGATAAAGGGGTATTAATAACTGACTAATAAATGAAAGGGTAGATAGTAAAGTTCCTTTGGCAAATGGCTCATAATAACAAGATTGGTTACCCTTTCCCATACTTTCTACAAGGAAATTTAAACGCCAGCAACAGTAGATTTAGCAATAGGTATCTTTTCTATACTTTCTGCAGAAATACTCAAACCCAGGCAAACTAACCTACATTTTTTAGATGTTCTTGCCATGCTGTTCCACAATGATATGTTTTGCCTTTTCTTGATGAAAATGTGTTAAATCTATTGGATGAAGAATGACTGGTGTTCAGAATTTTGATTGGATCATAATCTGTTTTCTTAATTACGAGGTCTATGATTCATGATGGAAAACTACAAATATAGAAAAGAGACTTGCAGAGGGGGTGGAGGGGTCAAAGAAATCAAGTTGGCAACTGCAACTATGGAATCTAAGCCTTCTTTTTAGTATGTCCCATGCATGGTGAATGTAAACAGGCAGTGAAGCTTCAATCTTGACTTTTTGACCCCTTCCTCACCGACACATTACCCCAAAATAATCTTGATTTACCAATCTTAACAAGAATGAAAGATATCTATAAAACAAAAAGGAAAAAAAACTGGTTGGGCTTTTTTTACACAAAGCCATTTTATAATTTATTACCTTTTTATAAAATAATCAAACAAAGTAACAATTACAGATATTAGATGCTCTGGAAAAATAAGGAATATTAAAGTATAATAACTTACCCAGTGATCATTCCAGTTACCCATGATAACTGCAGGCCCAAATGACCGAGCAGGGTTCATGCTTGCCCCTGTGTACCTGATCTGTGGCAGGTATACACATACAAATATATAAATATTTGGAAAGGAAGACCATAAGCAAACATGCTGTTAAAATTTTTACAGAATCATCCTTTTCCAGTGGCACAGAAATGATGGATGCCAATTCGAGGGTTCTTATATATTTCCTTCCTTAGGGGCATATTTGTGGATGAAAAAAGGTCACCAGGTGTGGTTTTCAGCTGCTTGGAAAGGAAACTTGCTGATCTGTCAGTGGCTTGCTGGGCCCTTTCCATTGAAGCAGGTTTCACTTCCTTCCTACCATGAGGGTGAGTATTTTTTTACATAATACACTTGACATCTGAACTCATGTCTGATCGTGCCATTTGAGACCTTCCCATTTGACTGGTAACACATTTCCTAATTCTTTCTGTATTTTGTAAATGTGGATTTTGGTGATAGAGTACCTTTAACACAATGTACATTTTTGCAGGAACTTAGAAAGAGACAATTAGATCATTTCCAAGAGCTGTGCTTTCTCTCCAGGTTTGGAAAAGAACATCTGTTTTCCTTCCTCCCTCCCTCCCTCCCTCCCT
>JANHFL010002215.1:367889-383846 GCA_032468155.1 Oxyrhabdium leporinum
CCAACCTTGGCAACTTTAAGACTTGTGGACTTTAACACCCAGAATTCCTCGTTGAAGTCCACAAGTCTTAAAGCTGCCAAGGTTGGAGACCCCTGGTCTGAGGTGTCTTTGCAGGCACGGAAATGAAAGCCTTTTACCCGGCGCGCAGGTCAACAGAGACCGAAGAGGAAGGCAGCGCAGTGCAGGCGGCGCCAGTCTTGGTGGCAGAAAAAAAAAAGCGCTGGAAGCCCAGGGAGAGGCGGATCATTCCCGGGGAGCGCAACTGGGGAAGATTTGTAGCGCGCCGCGAATGCAACTTCTAACGTTGTCCGCGTCCAGAGGCGTTGCGGTCTGTTTAAGAGGCAGCGCAAACTGCTGGCAAAGGAGTTTCTCTAGGATCTTTTCCAAATACATAGGTGAAAAGGACGGGAACTGCCCTTGACATTTAGCAATTCCAGGTTTAACGTTTCATACCGTTAATACGTTCACCGAGCCTCCACAAGCTCTCGCTCTCTCTCACTCACTCACACACACACACACGAGCACACACGGTGCCAACGGTATGAGAAACGCACGCAAGTGTCTTTCTTTTTCTTTTCTTTTTTAAAAAAACTTTTTTAAAGTATAGAACCATTAAACAACAACGCAAGGTGCATTCTGCAACGATACTTGGGTAGGAAGCGGTAAAGGAATCGAAGCTAACCAAAAAGTCTTGTGTAATTTCCGACAATTTCCAACCGGTTAATAACAGCAGAGTGGCACAATCCACCTGCGCGGGAGAGCGGTTCCTCACTCGGCTCGCTGGTTTTGCGGGGCTGGTTGGGAGGAAAGCGGGAGGCGGAGAGGGAAGGGCTCCAAAGGACAAGGGTGAGCGGTCCAGGGTAAGCCAAGACCGTGTCCCGCAACGCCTCTGCCCTCTTATTGTCTGAGCCGGCTGCTTCTGATGACCCTTCACAGTGACTCTTATCCCGACTCGCGTTTAGTCCCGTCTTCCAGAACTTCTCGCTACGGTCCCTCAAATTTCGGAGGAGAGACTCCCGTGGGGCCTCTTCCATCTCTCGCTAGACGGTGAGTCCCCCGCCGCTTTTCTACCTGAGGCTGCTAGAAGAAAGGTTGGGTCTCCTCTGTGGGAACCTCTTGCCCGAGGGAGGCAGGGGGAATTGGGCAAAGGGGCCAGGGGACAATCGGGGGAAAGAAGGCAGCCCAAGCGCATCTTTGCAACCGAGATACCCTAACCGATCCCCAACCCCCACCCCCACCCCGGCCGGCGATTGGACTCACCCCCAAGCTCTGGGCGCCGCTTCGTCGCTCATGCCTTCTCGCGTGTGGCGCGCCTGGCTAGAGACCGAGCCGCGAGAGGGGGAGTGGCGGAGCCCGGGGTCTTGGGAAGAATCGGGTTACTGCTCCTCTCTGGCCCGGTGGACTTTTCCAAGTGGAGGCTGTGGGCCGAGCAGCTGGCCAGACGTTGGGTTATATTTGAACTCCGAATAACTTTCCCATACCTGATCAACCCGAAAGGGGCGGAACCGCCTCCCGCAGCCCGAGCGCCTGCTGCCGAGGAACGGAAAGGAACAGAGCACGCCGGCAGTTGGCTGGCGATCTCAGGCGCTGGACTGGAGCAGCCGAGAGAAAAGGCTTCCCGGGACTTGCCAGCCTTGTCATGAGTGGAGTTCAAAGGGAAACTTGTGCTTGAGGCTGGGGAGCCCCACCCCCCTCCCTCCTGGCTCGTAGCAAAGCAGAACGGCTTGACTCAGAAGTAGCACGCTCGCCGCACGCAAACCAAGTACTTGCTCCCTTTATCTGTACCTCCCTCGCCCTAAACTATGCTTTGTTTAATCATGATGTAAGCACAGTTGCCTGGGATCACGCAAGGTCTGGCCTTTCTCAAGACTCTGAGAAGCCCAGCAGCAGGAGATTCATTTGGACTGCACCTTACTTTCTTCTGCCTGGATCCTAGGACAATATACATTTTCCTCTATTATTTTATTTTCATTCAGGTCAGTGGCCCAATAAAAGAAAGAGCAGAGAAGAGCAGAATTCTTTATTGGCCAAGTGTGATTGAACACACAAGGATTTTTTGTCTCTGGTGCATAAGTACATACCAGCAACAAGTGACAAATCATGATTATACCTATGAAAAGAAAGCCCCCAAATACTGAAATGACTATAATAGTTACAATTTAATAGGTTAATGTTGTTGTTTTGATTGAAAAATATTGATCCATAACATTATTTTAATCGCTGCACCACACATAGAATGGGACTCTTCACTATGTGAACCCACATAGTCCCTTATGGCAGACTTAACAAACCTTGAAGTATCCTTGAAGGGCCTTCACTCTGGTGGGGTGTCTTGCTTCTCCTTTTCGGCTCTCCTTGATAGCTGATACATGAAGATTCCCCATCCAGAGAGACAATGCCCCCGGACTCTGGATGTACAGAAACAATAGAGTATTGGCTTCTTCAAGACTTATAGACATTCGTAATAGCTTTATTTCAGCATTATAACATATATCTCCAGGGCTTACAAGACAATTCTATACCTCCCTAATGCATTCATACCAACCCTGCTACAATGTACAATGTTGCCAGGCTCTGGGATGCAACACTTAAAATATGTCAGAAAATGACTTGTGTCACAAGTCAGTTTTAATGAGCACTAGAGCATTATTACGTGTGTGTGTGTGTGTGTATGTATGTATTAATTGTATTAGTTAGATTCAGTTTACCATGTTTTATGTCCATTTATTGTTTTTATCTTTTAGATTGTTTCAATATTTTTGTGTTTGTATTTTTTATTTGTGGTTTTATTTTTGCATTGTTTATGTTTTTTGGTACGCCACCTTTCTTATAATGGTCTTTGGCCCTAATAAAGGTTAATGAGATTTGATGTGATTTGATGTATGCCTCTAAATTGAGGCCATTGGCTGTTCTAAGCCCTATCATGTAGACTGTGTGTGAACCTACTCATGATGTTTCTATCCTAGAGCTGTTTCTTCTTTTATCTATAAACGGCAAATATGCAAATTTTGTACCCAACATTTAGTACAAATTAGGTATTAAAAATTGTAAAAGGAAAGTTGAAAAATAAAGTGTGGCTCGTCTTTGAAAGCACATTAAACCCATTAGACAGGTTTTCCTGTGGCTTTGTTGATCACCTGATGCTTATCCCATGCTGCTTATAGTAAGGTTTCCGTGAACAACCTGTCTTAAGAATTGGAACACATACTGTGCATAAGACTTTTAAGATTCTTTGAAGGTTAACTGGAAAACAAAGCAGATAATATTGACCTAAATTGGCCAACAGTACAAAAACAAATCCTTATTTTTAATAAAAACAAATCAATCTGCAAATACATCCCAGAACAAAGATGTATACTCTTCTGTTTCCTATTCTGAAACATATGTAGCGTAATCCTGATTTTTTTATTTAATTTTGGCTCTCCAGACTGGATTACATGGTAATGTACAAGTTTCAGATTTTGAACATTTTGATCCAATCTTGGTCAGTTCATTAAGTCTTGCTTCATCCCTTGAAATTTATATAGAGAACTCCCACAAGAAATCAGTCAAGGTTTTGCTCCATTGCTGCAGGCTGCAGTCCCAGGAGTTTACTAGGACTATTCTTTTCCAGCAGAGAAGAAATGTCGTGTTGCCGGAGAAGATAGTTGTGTGCTGAGAAAGTAGAAAAGGAAACTTACCATAATTGATTTGAGCATTATAGAGTTTGTGTTGGCTTTTATGGAAAAATACAAAAGATGGCTTGTTTCCTTAACTTCTACTTAAATAATTAGGTAATAATTTGCTACAAGGAATAACAGTGGTAAATAACATTGGTAAATAAAACCGAAATTGTGCATTGGTGCACCAGTGCAAGTTCAGCTGTCTTCATATCTCTGTGCTTGGCCATAATTCCTTCCTCTTCCAACAGGAACCTAGAAATAGTAAGTCTTATGGTTAATAATAAATAAAATAAAATAATAACATAAAATAAAATAAAATCTGAAGCTACCAAGATTGTGGGAACACAGAAATGATCTATGTTTATAGAAAAGCTCAATCCAATGAAAAAATAAATGAAATAACTGCAAGTTGACAGGCCGCCAGTAAATATACTAAGACTTTCAATCAGATTGCAGTTCATTACTCAGTTCATGAAAAACAAAGAAGGAATAGCATTACTTTTCTAGTTAGGAAGGTTATAACAAGAGCGGTACTTGGCTATAATACAATTAATGACTGAATAATATCAATTACATTTTGTGGACAACCTTTTAATATAATGATCTTCCAAGTTGATGTCTATGGAGATTCTCAGTCATTCAGGTCATGTTTGTTCCAAAGGTGCTTTTTCAAAAAAGGCAGATGGACTTTGTTTTTCCTTGAAGACCTTTCGCTTCCCATCCAAGACACTTCTTCAGTTCTGATTGAATGGTGGCTGATGGAAGGATTTGTAATCCTTGCAGTCATCTGGTCATTAACACTCATTCGGATAGTTGTTGAGGACACTTGGAGATTTATCTGTGCCTTTAGGGTTGCCTGAATAGTGCAAATGGCTGTGAAACTTCTTGGAACTGCTGAAAGGACAGTTGTAAATGGGAAATAGGTGGTGTTGTATCCCGCACTCTCTGTTAAGACAGCACCATTCAATCTTAATGTAGATGAACTCTTTGACTCTTTCAAATCAGTAGTCTTCTCTGTCTTGAATGTTGAGGACTTTGCTGTTTTCAAAAGAGTGACCTTTGTCTTCAAATACAGATGAACTGCTAATTCTTGTCCTGGTGGGTTTCTTTTTCCTATGTTGTGCCATGCATTTGTGAAGGTGTTGTTTTGTTTCTCCAATGTACAGATCTGTACATGTCTCACTGTATTGTACTGCATATATTACATTGTTCAATTTGTGTCTGGCTGTTTTATCCTTGGGGTGGACAAGCTTCTGTCTTAGTGTATTTTTGGGTTTAAAATCTGTATGTATGGAGTGTTGGTTGAAAATCTTCCTGAGCTGCAATGTATGGAATGACAATGTTGCACTTGTTTTCTTCTTTGTCTGTTATGGAGGAGCTCCTCCTAGTTTTTTTTTAAAAAATGATTAATCCAAATTATTATTTTTAAAGTAATAAGCATTTGAAGAGATCTCCTCAACATACAAGGATATACCTCTGCTTAAATCCTTCTTTAAAAAATGAGATTCTCATTCTGTAGCCAGACATCATTGGTAGTGGTGTTGCTGTTGTTATTGTTTTGGAGTTTTTTGGGTGTGTGTGGACTTAACTGCTAGAAAGACTTTGAAAGGTTTGTGTATGTGGCTTGAGGTGATGGGAATTGGAGTATAATACAGTTGACAAACTCCAGGTTTGGAAAACTGGGATAAGTCTGTAGTGAAAGCATGACAGAAAGAATACCTATAGTACAATTTTATAATAATGCTTTCACTCAATCACATTGTTAGCTATTGAGATTGCTAAAATTCCTGGGGATGCAAGAAAGTTGTCTGAAGAAAATCTATACTGATGAGAAATATTGGATTTCACATGCCAGTCATTCACTGTGTGTAGTTCCTCTTCAGTTGAAGCTTCAGACTTGTTATTTCTCTGTCAGTGTTGAATTTCTATTACCATTAAATCCAAAATTAAATTCTTTTCAGCTACACGCATCATTGAAGCAATTATCCATAAGCCTCCAGTTGTGAAACTTTTAAAACTGGAAGTGGGAATTCAAAGGAGTACTGTAGGCACAAAAGCAAATGTATACATATGTCTCTCTCTCTCTCTCCTTCTCTCTCTCCTATCTAAACACATACACACACACATACACACACACAGGGAGGCGGGGCAGGCAGGCAGGCAGGCAGGCAGGCAGACATCAGTTAGACACAGGTATATTTCTCTTTTAACAAAGAAATTACCAGGAACCTATGAGTATACTGATCCAGCTCTAAAATGTTATAAATGTTCCACAGAATATAAAGTTTCCTGTCAGTGACCTATAGAGATTTTTATTATTTCAATCATGGTTAAACAAAAATGTATTTACTAATTCAGCGAGTGTGCCCAAAATTATCTGTATTATACAGGTTAGTATGAAAACCAGGCAAAATTATCTTAGTTAGCTTAAGTGGGACAAGTTGTCTCTGAAATTATAAAAATAAATATCCTAAATTCAATGCACAGGGCCTAAAGTCCCTTTTCCTCCTTTGACTTTCCCTGTAACCGCCACCACTGCTACCTTCCGACTTCCACATAGTAGTTTCTACTGACCAAATACTGGGAAATGTTAATAAAAGGCCTTCTTTTGTAGAAGAAATAATGAAGAGATTACAGGGGACCTTTCAGAAGATTCTCTATATCTCTCTCTCTGTCTCATCCAGCAGGAAAAAAGGTTAGAAGAGAGTCCTATACTGGGAAGCAGGGAAGAAAGACCCTCCACACACTCAAACTTCTGTTGAGTTATAGATGATAATATTCATCTAATAAAAATGTGTGTAAAGTCTTGGTACAAAACAGCAAGGCTAACAGGAAGGACTGCAATGTATAAGGCATCTTCCATTAAAAAGAGACAATGTTTGAATTTGCACATTTTATTTGGTACTTGATTTGGTTTTCACTTTTGTGCCATTTGGGAACCTAGCAAATTGTAGCCTATACAAGAAATGTAATAAACAAAGGCTTAGGTAGCACATAAACTAAACGTCAAAGATGCAAAATATTTGAAGACTTCTGTCCTTTTCTTTACTAGGATGTCTGGGTTTTTTTTTTAAATTTGAGGACATCTTGACTATTATCAGAAACAATGTGACAAACAAGCCTAGGAATCAGTGAATGATTAAAGAGTCCAAATATTTTTCACTGGCACTTAAAGTTTTTCTGATAATATTCACTTGGCTTCATTTCTTTTAGGAAGTAGTTAAAGAACTACTTAAAGAAGTAAATGAAACCACAGTCCATTCCACTAATTCTAACCTTGATGCTCTCCGAATGTGTTGGACCACCATTTAAAGCTGGAAAACCTTGGCTGTTGGCTCATATCATGTCCATGTTTTATTTAGGATACCTTTAATATTGAAGTGGAGAAAATATTCTTACTCTTTTATTTTTATTTTCCTAATACAGTAAGTGGTAGGGAATGAAACTTAAAACACTGCTTTCCTCATCGGAGGATGAGATCACCTGGATTTTTTCATTGCCACTAACTAGAGCAAAATATTTTAGTTCTGTGAGGTCCACTCATTGTTTCTTTCCAAGCCAGTACATTTAGTTATCATCTAATAAATGCAAACAGAATGTCCCAAGAATAAGCTGCTGATTCTGAATGACAGGTGTCCAGCTGCCCTCATTCAGCATATCAACACAACTCAGTCAGCAGAACAATTTTGGCAGAAAGAAAATGGATAGTTAAGTGTGAATGTAGTCTGTTAGAAGATCTTGTTTTCTCTGGCAAAAAAAAAATATTCTGGAAGAAAAACAGAACTGAAAGTGAATTGGTAGCTGCTTTGCACTAAGCTTCTGCACATAACTCTCAGGTCTTAAAAACATTTGCATGGGAAATGTTTTATAAACATGTTTCTCTTCTTAAATTTGACTGACTTGGCAGTTCCTCAGTATTAGTTTATGTTGAAATGCATTTTTTTTAAAAAGCCTAATATGGACTTTTAAAGCCCATCTAATTTCTATGATCTTTAGCATACAGAAAGAACTGTGGTTAATAGCCACTTCTGACTTAAAAAAGAAAATCAGTCCATCCATCTTCTTTGTAAATAGATTTAAAGTAGATAGCTAGGTTTTGAAAGTCTGGTGTAATTACCAGTCTGCTATGTCTTGTATAACTCTAAAGTGTTCTTCTCAACTAATGATCTTGAAACTCATCCAAATTCAATCAAAGGTTCTTTCATTATTTGAAAATGACGTAAAAGTGGTATAATGTTGTCTTCCTCCTATTGTGATACCAGTTGGAGATAACCACTATATTTAAAACTTGAAATGACATTCTTCCAAAATTATTTGGTATAATACATTTTATAAAATTGATCCATTCTTTGCACCAACTTGGCTATACTTTAATAATAAGCCTTTGTAGAAAGGAGACTTAGTCTGGAACAATTTTGAGGAGTAATACGGTTTTCAAGAACAAGTAAGAAACACTCCATGGAATATCATACTATCTTCATCCCAAATCATTGTTATTCAGACTTGCATTCCCTTGAGTTGGAAATCTGGTCTGCTTAAACTTGCTGCCAAGAACGTAGGGAGCAAAGAATAAAGTTGAAAGAAGAGGAAATGAACAAAGAGGAATTACAAAAGGAAGAATTTAAATAGGGGAACAACAAAAAACACATTCCCAGAACATGGTGTTTTGTGAAATGCATTTATTGCCATGAGATCCGTGCCAACATTTATTTTTCTGAACTGACCTAAAAAAAATCTACTTCTGCAGGAGCAGAAAGCAATTCAACTTTGCTGTAAACATTTCAGCCCTGTGACGTGGTGAGCCTCATATTCATTCATATTTCAGAGAAGAATGCTGAATTGTCTTCAAGCAGATGATCATTGGCTTATGATCATAGTTATTGATGAAGATGAATGTTGAGTAAAAATTTCCCAAACTTGAGTAAAAGATTTACACAGATTTAAAGAAATTTAAAACTTCTTCTGAAGTTCTTAGTGTGTCTGACCTTACCAATATGCTAGTTGGCATCATGTTCTAGCTAAGTAAGATAAGTCATCTGAAATCTTTCAGGAGCTGCAAATTGAAGCTAAGCAATATTAAACAGAACTTCTCACTTCTGAAAACTGTTGTAATATCAGAAAACTGTACAGAATATCCTTATAGGAGTGTGAATCATTTTGGTAAAGATGGACAACCTGAAGCATTTGAGTCACATGAGATTCTAAATTTAATTCCATTCCTTCATTGCAAAGGAGCCATTTACAGTACATGTAGACTACTTGTAAGTGATAGATGATCTTCCTCCAGAAATCTCAAGGCAGACGGAACAAGAAGAGAAAAAAAAATATGCTTCAAATAGAAAAAAGGAAATTGCCATCATTGTTTTTTCCTTAACTCCTGAAACCCAAACAAATTTCTTCCATGGAAGAATAGGAGCATCATTAGAATAAGTGTTCCTTTAGGATCATATCTGGATTACATTAATTTGACATGATTTTGGAAATAAGTACATCTTAAGCATCCAAGAAAAGAGCCAATATTATCTGAATAGCAACCTTTATTTAATTTACATACAACTTGTAAACTTATTAGGCATGAAAACCATTTTCAATGATTACCTTTCATCAATTCTCACATTTACAAAAAAATATATATGAATAAAATAATGTAATAATTTTAGAATTATTCAGAACCATTCCAGAGTTTTTCCTTATGTTAGAAATCACCACTCTAAATTTGATGGTGGCTTGTAGATCAGAAAATGTAACCAGAATGAGGGGTAGAGGCTACAGTTGCATCTTTGGCTTCATTTTATACAGGTAAGGAACCCTTCATTCTAGTTGGATTGAGCAGATCGGTCAGTGATAGAACATGCCAAGCACAATGGAATGAGAACTGAGTCACTCAGGGAACTGTGGTAAATTACTGCTGCTGAAACCCAGCTGCTGTTTGGAGAACAGTTTCTGGCAGCTGTTGAGGATTGATGGTTCCAGAGATTAACCCTGATCCCCGGAATATTAGACAGGCTTGAGGAAGAGTATTAATTGGTAAGAAAATGAATAGTTCCATCATCCCTTCTCTCCCCCCCCACCCCCACTGAGAGATGGAGAAGGCTGAAGGAGGGGTGGAAGGAAGCCTCTTAAGACAGAATGTGGAGGCTAAGCAGCTCTCAGGAAATGGGAGTATTGTCAGGGATTGATGGATGGGAGGATTAAATAGGGAGGATTAAACAGAGGGTGAAAGCTATTGCTGGGGAACCTTTACCCAGACTTGGCTAGTGAAATGATTTTAAACTTTCCTGGTCAAGGAACATTGCTGACTCGTAACTTGTTCTCTGATTACAATCCAGTGCAATCCTTGCAATGTTCTATATGTAGGGCTGCAATTGGAGATGACATGGAAGCTACAGTGGGTTAGTTATACTTAATTGCAGCTAGACAATCCATGGGTCAATCCAGTCAGGTAGGAATAGCAACAATTTTGAAGTCACCTCCCTAGTTACATTAGGCTCTGTGGCTCAATTCAAACTGATTATTACTTTCAAATCTCTTAAAGGACCAGAGATAGCTTGCTCATGTCAAATGTGCTGTTCTGGTTTGGTCATCTAGAAATGGCTTGATGTAGGACTCTCCATTTCAGAAGGCTAATGAGGGATGGACCAGGTGACATACTAGCCCCATTATGAGTTGTCTTTCTTTTCCTCTAAAGGTATTCCAAAAGATAGTTAAAGCAGTATTATTCCAGTGGGCATTTGGCTTTAATTGAATAACACTATGATGTGTTATTTTCTTTTTACTGATTTTTATTATCCGTATGTGATCTTTAGTGTATTATCTTTTCTTGATTTTGTTATACTTTTATCACAGGATGTTTAGACTAGAGCAGGCTATACATGTTGTAAAATAAGTAAATCAATAGTTCTACAATGTACTGAAAGAACCCTTCGGCAGATTCACTGAAAATCAGACAAGACCCTTCAAAACAAAATCTGTAACTCCTACACGGAGAAAGGTTTGGTCTTTAGGTCATAGATACTGCTGTGTAGCCTGAAATTTGTTCTTAGCATTTTCCTTGTTCATTTACCTTGCAATCTGACATGGAGCAGTGATCAATCATATCTAGGTTGAGGTAGCATTGTTCTTGAATCCCATGCCCCTAGAACTGTACTGTAAAATGACTGCTTGGTTCCTGGACTGTCCATGCTAAGTAATTAGCTATATTCAGAAACTACACTATTTGTCCATAATTTATTTAACAACACTTTATCAATTAATCTTATTTGTGAGATTCATCCAAGATACTGACCAATAATTACATGAAGGATTTATACAACACACTAAATTGAAATACGATCAGCCAGCTTATGTTTCAGCATGTTGTACAGGCACAGCCCTTTTCTGAATTCCTGGCTTGAGTATTGACTAGCATGGTAACCACATGAGTTTTCATCCCACAAACCTTTGTATTCATATTAAAGTAAGGAACATTTCTAAATGGTTTTGCTTATATTTGACAAAATGCAACTCTTATTAGAATGGGCTCCTGCAGTGAAAGAAGAATTATTTTGTTTATGCAACAGTAATGTTCTCTTTTCCTACAGAATTCAATAATTTCAAAGAAATAAAGGTCATTATTAAGATGTAACAATAAATACAAGTAAGATAGAGTCGAAATATGTGTGAAAATAGGGTTTGGGATATTGATCATGGAGTTTAAGTAAATAATTGATTTCTTAAGTTAGAAACAATGCTAAAAAACACTAACTTTCTCCAATCAAAGGAGAATAAGATGGGATCCAATCTGGGTCAGTTACCAGGACCATAGGTTTAGTCTTGCAAGCTTTCAGACTCATTCTGGAGCCCATCCTCAGGGAACTTTTCTCTCAACACAATGTGTGCCCAAAGTGTGCCTGAGTATGAAAACTCAGAAAACTAAACCTACGGTCCCGGTGATCAACCCAGATTAGATCCTGCAACATTATCCTAGGACACATATATTTGTCTTCATTCATGAAATATAGGACACTTTATTAGGAAACATTGATTTAAGAACAGTTAAAATGATTAAAATGCATTCTAAGCAAATTGAAGTAAAATTATCTGATCCTGCAGCAATAAACACAAGGATGCCAAAGAACTGTGCAGATAATGGAATTGATTTTAGTAAGTAATATTGTAAAACAACTTATATTTGGAATAACTGATGTGAAACGAGGGATGTATACAATACAAATATGAAGAATTTATGAAATAAATAAATGTTAAAGATGTATTTAAAGATGTATTAAATTTTTAAAGGTGTATTTAATAAAGATGCATTTAAAGGTGTAATTAAAGATGTGTATAAAGGTGTGTTCAAATTACCATATGAGGTGTACAATGAAGAATTGTTTGTTGAATTAGTACGTCTTATAGTTGATATTACAGTAGTGAAGCTAGGTATTTTATTATCTAGTAAACTACTATTTATTATTATTTTTAGTGTGCTTTTTTCTGCAATTCTGGCTAATAATAAAAAATCACTAGGAAAATAAGTAGTTGGAGTATATACTATTTCCAAGTACTATCTGTCCAGACAGAAATCAGCTTTTCAAGTAGATAAGCTAATGTTGAACCATTGTATACATTTCTCTGAGAACCATATATTGACTATTCTCTAATATTTCCTTATATGATAGATAATAAAAGACATTCTCAGATTTATAAATAAAGCTTTTAACTGCTGTTCCCTGGAACGTAGAAAAATGTGGCAATGGAATAAATACAATAAAAGACAATTATTTGAATACCACTTATCTTAATTATATTGCATTATATTTTAGAATTTTCTAATATGAAATTATTTTTCCCAGACATCGCAGTGCAATCTGTTATTTCCTAAATGTCAGGCACTTACATTTATGAAAATTTTAACAAATCAAAAGCTTCTCCATTTTAAAAAATATACTTTTTCTCATAAGTTAAGGCTGATTGTGCATTACATCAAATTGGAATGCCTCATATGGTACAGTATAGTTAAACATTAAATAATCCAGGTAATAAAAGCCATAAACCTGCAGCCTCTCTGTAGCAGGAATTTCTGACAAGTATTTCCTTATAACTTCTGAATTGGTTCTTTTGTCTGTGGAGTGTCTGTCTTTGAAATGAGGAAATAGGAGCTCACCTGGAGCATTTATTAGTTTCAAAAAATTATTGGCATCTTTTTCCAGAGTTTCAAATTTGCCAATGAAATTATAATCGATATCGCAAGGATAGCAAAGTTTGTTGATTTGCTCCCAATGAGTATCCATACCTAATGGCCGATAGGGATCTAATAGATATTGTATAAATTCTTTAAATTTAACTCCTGAGCCAGTTGTCAATGCCTCTTTATCTGCATTAGGTCTGTATTTCTTAATAATTGCCTTCCCGAATACAGGATGGTAATAAATATTTGGATGTTCAAACTTATCCCGAAAAGCAGACACCAATCTTTCCATTGGATCACGGACAAATATAATTTTGGTATATGTTTTTAAACGCTTATGTATCTCTTTTATATTATAACTATCTAGTTTCTTCAGATGATCTCCATAGTGTATGCTATTATGGGAAATATTAGCAGCAGATTTTGCGAGACCACCAAGTATCATCAGAATCCTTTTCCAGTTGGAACAGCCTGCTTTAGGAATCTCACAATACAAGAGTTTGTATTTATCTTCCACGTATATTCTAGAGACCATGTGCACAAGGGGAATTTGGGTTCTGTTAACATATTTTTGGCAAATATCACGAAGATAAATTTTCCGCCTCTCTTGTATCTCTTTGGTGGCTTTCCAGTTATTGTTCCTATTAAAGAATTTATTTAAATAATGCTTGTTGGAGGAAAAATTCATTTCTTTGAGCTGTTTAAGAACCTTCTGTGGGTCTTTAGAAAAATTAGTGGTCAATGAATCTTCTGTTTCCCCCAAAAGACTGGGGTCCTGATAACCTTCATTCTCTATCAAAGTTTTACTGTCTTTGTGAAAATACTTTCCTGCAATCCATTCTTCTCTTGGTTTTTCTGTGTCCTTAGTAGAATAGCCTCCAAATTCCTGTTAAAACAGAAGAAAATGATATAGGGTAAAGCCTAATATTCAAAAGGGAGACAAAAGTGATATATTTTACTTTGTATTGGTTTATTTCAAAGGACATTTCTAACAAAAATGGGGAAGGAGGATGAGAGTACATTTTCTTCCAATTTCAACATCTTTATATTAATGATATCCTGTGCCTTCTTAATAATTACAAAAGCATTTTATCTAATGTTGAGGTTGTAAATTTTCTGGATATACCAGAAACTGAATTAAATTTAATGTTTTTTGAATAAGTAACAAGTTGTATGGAAATATAAAAATAGGACTGTTGAAATATTTAAGGATAATTATCCCTAGGGAACTATTTTCTTTGGGTAAGAGATAAGAGGTAGAAGTTAGATTTAAAAAAAGACTATAGCTATGTATGAACTAAACATAAAGATGCTTTATAACTATAAGTATGCCAATATAACCAACAGAATTACAAATAAGCTAACATAAAGATAAATTTAGTTAAAATTATTCTATTGCACTATTGCTATTCTTATTAGTATAGATGTTATTATTTATTTTTTTCTTGTTTTTCCTTTGTAAATGATATGCCCTGACAATACAATGTACTCAAAAATGTTTATGAATACACACACACACACACACACACACACACACACTTCTCATGGAAAAAAAAGATCTCGTGAAGTTGGAAGGTAAAAAAAATACTCATGAGATCTTTTTTTTTCCATGAGAAGTTGGAAAGTCTGAACTACAGTGAGGTTTTTTTACTGTAGTCACACAGACTTCTAGCATGCACAGCGGAGAACGGACCTGGAAAGCAGGTTAGTGAAGGGATGTGGCTGCCCTGGGGTGGGATGGGGGTGAGGGTTTGGCATGGGTGGCCTGGCTGAAGCGTCTTTACGTAAGCTGGTGCTGGGCGCATGGGGTAGCTCCGCACCCCCTACCTTGCTTCAACATCCACCCTCCCACCTTTGTGCTTCGTTGGTCTTTGCAACATGCAGTCTCTCACAGTAACAAAAATTGCAGGAACAATTGCTTCCCACAATCTTCCAGAATTGCCTGCAATTCTTGTTACTGTGAGAGGTTACACATTGCTTCTGGGCGGGGGAAGCTCGGTCCCCTTACCCGGTTACCCTCTGCTGTTTCTCTCTCTAACTCTCTCTCTCTCTCTTTCACACACACACACACACTGAAAGACATTTAATCACTTCAACTGCCACACACTTTTTGCCCAGCTCACTTCCCCTGCCTCATACCAGTACATGGCGAGTGCGTTGTTCCTTTCAGCTGTGAAAGAAGCTGCCCCATGGCCAGGCAAGGTGTGTGGGGGAAAAATTAGGACACCCCTCGAAAAGAAGGCCTAGCCGTTTTTTCAGGGGTCAAAAGAAAATAAAACCCAGTCTTATTTTCTAAGAAACATGGTACATTTCAAGAGTTCTACTTTCTTGAGTAAGGAGGAGAGGTAGGACCTCTCATAAAGCAGATTGATGATTCCAGAGCTGTCATGTCAGACCCAGCTGCTGCAGATCAAACCAACGCTGATGCTGGGGCCCTGGCAGATGCAGCAGCAAACCCCCCTCAAGCTGTTTGTGCAATGGTTAATACACCAGGACAGCGCTGGGGGGCCCAGATGGAGAGGAAGACACCACCCCTGGGGATAAAATTTGATGGAGACCCACAGCAATTGGGGTTCTTCATAGCACATATACTTATGTACATGCAAGAGTACAGGTGTGATTTTCAAACTCAGGGGGCATGAGTTCAAGTGGTGACACTAACCCTGGAAGACGCAGCAGCCAGGTGGATGGTATCCCTGCACAACGCAGATGCCGCAGAGCTGCACAACTTCGACCGCTTCATGATGGCCCTATGCTGCAGGTTTGAAGACCCTCTAGCTGACCAAAAAGCATGTGATCGAATTAAAGTCGTGAGGCAGGGGAGGCAATCCATGGCCAAATACACCGAGGAGTTCAGAGACTTCACCTGTCATGTGGATTGGCCAGAAGATATCATGGTGAGCTGTTTCAAGGATGGGCTAAGCGATGACCTCTACAATGCCTGCATGGCACGAGGGGCCCCTAACCATTTGCACACGTGGTACCTCACTGCAGAAGAAGCGGATATCAACATGGCTAGAAACTGGGGAGAAGGGGCGGGGCTTCAGAGCAGCGGCACGGGATCTCCATCGGCTGTTCCGATGGGGGATTTCGAATTCGAGCGGGAGAGGGGTCTTTGGACCGGAACCG
>JANHFL010002215.1:383864-400465 GCA_032468155.1 Oxyrhabdium leporinum
GTTATATCAGCATCATTAAAACTGTATAGCATAAATTAGTGATTATATTAATAAATGGCTGAAAATATATGCAAATTATCAGAATATGTACAGATTATCAGAACAAGCTGGTTGTCATGGCTAAAAGAATGGATAAGATTCCCAAATAGTGGAGTGTCAAGATTGGAAGGAGTTATTTATTTTATTTATTTATTTAAAATGTTTATATAGCCAGGCATCTTATACTGACCTCTGAGCTTTATAGATACTTATGGTACAGGGATAAGAAAAGACAAAAAAAATTAAGAACATATTGTAAGATAAAGCTTTGTAAAGGAATTTGTATCAAGAATTTAGTTTCGCATCCTGATGTAAGAGACCACTGACAGATGTAGCCTTCTCCAGATGTATTAGGAACCAGATGTGCCATTAGTTCCTAAGCCATCTATCATAAGTTTTCTATAGTATTTATTAATTTCCTACCTTTTTTATTATTGTAACTCAAGGCGGTGAACATCTTCCTCTCCTATTTTCCTCACAACAATAATCTTGTGAGGTGCTTTCGGCTGAGAATGACTGGGACAAAGTCACCCAAACGGCTTTCATGCCTAAGGCAAGACTAGAACTTACGGTCTTCCCAGTTTCTAGCCTGCATCATAAAAATTGCTTTGAATTTGATTCAGGAACCAAGAAGAATGGCTTCTTCAGAACAGGTTATTATCTTCATAATTGGTTATCCTTACAGTAACTAGATGATACAGTAACTAGATGATACAGTTCACATTAACCATAGTTTCCAGGATTAGCCCTATTATGTACACATTACAAAATCCTTTCATTGCATGGATATCTACGGTTAATTTATTCCTGGCTACATGTAATAAAAGAGACAGAGTGCCTATTTCAATCTCCATCCAAGGCTGTGTATCTTGGAGTACCTCCAGTAAAAGAGTCACAGCATGCACCCATGGTTTCAGCGGTCCATTTTGAAATAGTTTCCCCCCTCCCCCAACACATAATTCTGCTGGACTTCTATTAAAGAAAGTAATAATAAACAGGTGCTGTTGCTACATAAAAACAGGCATGATGTTACCTGTGCTTGATCATCTTAGTGCTGGATTTCTTCTACCTGCTCTCCAGTCTGTTTGGTTGCCTAAAGGGCTTCATTGGCTTATAAGATAAATCATAAATATCTAGATGCAAATTCCTGTGTTATTTCTTCTCTTATAAAAATGCACAATGCACAGATTTTATTAACTGCAATATATCTAAATATATCTAAAATGGTCAAAATACCTGATTAATTATCTGCAGTTGTATTTTTTCTTCAGAGTCTGAAAGAAAGAAAAAAGTTTTTATTTCAGAGGAAGTGGTCACATCAGTTTCAAAACAAGATTAAGGGGGAAAAACAGCTTTTAGGAGTGTTTGAATCACTTCTATTGGCTTTTATAAAATGACTTTTACGAGTGTTGGAATAATGATTTGTTCCATTTACAATAGGTTAATTATTTCTTGTTTAAACTCTTGATCTTCATTCTGTAAGATAGCCATCATCAACAATACTTCACAACAGGTCAAAGAGAAATACACCACTACAATGTTAAATAGTTCAGATTTTATAGTTCAGATTTTATAACATAGCGAATTAATTTTTCACATATGAGCCTAATTTCAATCAGCCTATTTATGCTAGTAGTGGATATTTCAAATACAGAAACTTTTCCAGTCTCACTATGCCAAAATACTCGGTTTCTTGGTCAATTTACTTCCAGTGTGTATGATCCAAAATGAATTCTGGGAACATTTTTGTGCCATAATTGTAGGAGAAGCACTACCATATCCAGGGAGAGAAGTTTAGAAGTGTTACGTTGCCACAAGTGAATTAAGTACAACCCCTTTTGATTTCTGTTGACCGTTATCTAGTTTTAATCAGATGTTGTTAGTCTGAAAAGATTCCTGTGTATAAGCTTTAGCAAAAGTCAGTTACCTGAACCTTCACATTTGGACCTGATTTTTTTTGCATCTGACAATAATACAGGTCTGCCTTACTAAAGAATTAACTAGGAGAACAGATTATTGAAGAGTCCTATAATAATTATCATGTTTATATTGCAATTGTGTAAATGTCAAATACAACACATAATTTAACTATTACAAAAAGAGAGAAAAGAATATGGCTTTTAAGAAATAAATAAAGAATGAATGTATAATCACTGGAACCAATCTACACTACCTAATTTAATAAATACGATCTGTAACAAAGGGTTTGCACCCCTACAAAAGCATCTTATAATTCCAAAATAAGGAAAATCCAGCAAGTTCACTTAGAAAAAATAAAGATTGTAAAAGGCTAGAATTGTTCCAATATCCTAACAGTTGTATAATTTAAAATGATATAAAGGAAAACAGAATTAAAAAACAAAACAAAATATCCTTTATTTTTCCAAGTTCACAATATTATCTTCATTACTAAAGAGTTTTCATATTGTTTGTGGAAATTTTTAATCAAACTCCATCAATCACAAATTCTGGACTAAATATATGTGAATCACATTCCCTTTGCAGCTTGACAGTGTCATAATTTGTGGAGCTCACAGGACGGCTGTGAAACTATGTGAGGCAGTGTTAAATCATCAAACAAATATTCTTTTTGTTTCTGTTCAAACACCGAATGTTGATGATTTGCTATCATCTTTGCAAAAATGTAACTTTCTCTGCACAAAAACGAATGAATTAACCTGATTCACATAAGCTATAGAACAGTGTATTTAATAAAGATGTTGGTTTCCTTTGTTTGATGAGGAAATTCTATAAAAATTCATGAGCTTTACTTTTAAAAATATAAAGTATTTTCAAAAGCTTATAGATTTAAATGAACTGTTTAGTTGAACTAAGGCATTGTAGTCAGATCTTACGCTGCTAACATTCCAATCATAAAGATTCTTTTAGGTTTTGAATATTTTTATTCTGAATATATTTAGGATGATCAGGAGAGAGATCTCTAGCTTGCTGTGTATTCATGGTTATAGAACAAAGGCAATCCATTCCTGCTTTGTTAAATACATTGTGGAACAACTAATACCAAAAAATACCAAAGTGTCCATTTATCAGTGCTCACCAACTTTCCTAGGTTTCCTAGAAGCATTTTGAATTGGCAAAAGCTACAAATCAAGAAAAATTTTAACTTTCACAGTGCATATGCTTTCAATTAGAATATTCCACTTCAATTCTTGGGAAATAATGAGAGGGGAGAGGGAGAGAGAGAGGGAGGGAGAGAGAACTTAGAAAGTCGTATAAACATTAGAAGTCCAGATAAGGAAACCAACTGCTTCAGTAAGAAAGTCCATATAGTTTCTGTCCTTATTTGAACTCATAATGAACCAACTACATTGTCCTGGCAACATCTTTTTTTCTGCTATGTTCCAACAACATGGTATCCACTTAGTACATTGATCCAGGCTTAAGTCATTAATAACACCATAACTCAGAAGTGGGGCAAACTGTGGAAGAGGTAATGTCAACTTCTTACTGAATGAGTTGGTTCCTTTATCTGGATCTCTAGTGTTTATAGAGCTGTATCCACCTTTTCAGTATATATAAAGTTCTATAGAATCAGACTTAAATCTGCATTCTCCATTCAGGCAGAAAATTAAATGGAGACAGTCACCATCTACCATGCCACGCAGAAGACACATGAGGAAGAAATCTTAGTCATCTTGAGCTTTTAAAAATATAATAAAAATAAAATAAATATTTATGTTCAACAAGTACATTGATAGAATGGTATGAAAAGTATTACATTGGTACAAGTAAGAAAGTAACTTCCCTAATGATCTCTTAAAATAATAATCTTCCTAAAAATAAAACAAAATCAAGATTACTTATTGCTTTAGGCTATGACAGAGGATTGCCTCTTTATGGTAATTACTTCCTGCATAATAGCGTAGTATTTTGTTTTGCAGAAATGTGTTGTTGTTTTTTGCTTTGAGAAAGAAAATCAACATTATTCAGACAGACTTTCAGTAGGCAATAGAGTTCACTGAGAACATCATTGTGAAAATTCACATCTTGAGGCTACTTTTTTTAACCAGATAAGGCACTCTCTTTTTGGGGGTAATAAAAGATTAAGTCAAACGTATTTTAAACAACCTTTAATGATGTACAAGATGCAAGGAAAGACCAATGTTTTCAATCTCTACTTGGATCAACTCTATTTTGCTCAAAGGTTTGTGGACTTTGAATACTGATGCTTTCCTGCTTCCCACTACATTTGTTTTTAGGCTATTTTTATTCACTTTAAAGGAATTTTAATAACTTTGTGTTGACAACATAGACAGCTGGGACTAAGAATTAAAGAAAAATTCAGTTGCTGACTTAGGAAGGAAGTGACATCAATGAGTTTCAAAAGACAGCCAAGAGGGAAAATTGAGTTTGTATGTTTATGGGTCTCCCATTTTGTTGTTTTGACAGGATGCCTACAAATGCAAATTAGATGATCAACTTTATAGTATTTACATCAAGCCAACAAAGAAATGATGTAACTATACAATTAAGTTTTGATAAAAAGTCCACTGACATAAGGCCTCGAAGGTCAAAAATAGTTTATTCTTTGGAAATTATTTCTGTAAGATCAATGACTGTGACAATACACTATCATTTTGTAACAAGGCTGATATGGAAACTTGTATTTGCAGGTTTGCTGATGTGATGCTATTAGTGCTAGTATCAATATCACTTCTTAATCTAAATAATTATCTATGTCCTATATTATTAAATCTGTTTCAGAATTATAGTGCTTTAATATTATTATTTTGTAATTTATTGTAAATCAATATAAACTTCAAAAAATCTTCTGTGGAAGTTTTCTGTGAGGATTGAATGAGGAGTATTACCTCCACTTCCATAACTTAGTTTAAATAGGATATTTTAATAAATGAAACAGAAAAACAATTCTTGAAATAAGCTTTTATATTACCTGTATTGACTTCTCCATATAATCACCTGCCAAGGATGGATGAGCTTCTTAAAGCCATCACAAAAAAAATCTATTCTTTGTCTTTTCAACCAATTCCTGACATTGCTTTCCATCACTTCATTTCAGTTAAATAGATGCCCATTCTTACCTCATAGTGGAGAGTTGTTCATATTTCTTTATAATATTATACATTTGATACTGGCAAATTGCTTAAGAAAAATGCAAGCTACAGACCAGAAAATCTAAAATGAATTTCTTCCTATAAAGCAGTAACTGGTCAGAGGGATTTTCCCCCCTGTCAAGACATTTTCTAAAATGTTGTTCTTTTACACATGGCACATCCAATTTAATCACAAACTTTTCTGCAAATAACAGAAGTGGGGTGACAAAATGGCTTCATAATGCATTAATGATCTTTTCCTTAGCATTTCATAATTCCAAAAAGCTACACAGTGCCAATTTGCCAGATATTCCAGGAACATTAAACTTGATCTTGAGTTGACATTGATGGAACCAAATGAGCTGCTCATTTTAGTGTGTTGGACTTTTCATAGCATCTTATGTCTTTCCTGGCTATTTTGGGGTGATAATCTTTGATATGAAAGCAGCCTTTTAATTGTCAGATTGTAATAAGGATACAGAGCTGTTTCTAAAAGGTTCAATAGATCCTGGAAACATAAACATTTGCAAGGGTGAATGCAGCCAAATATCTTGTGCTGACCCATGTGTGCGTGTTCAATTTCTAATGAAGTCATTACAAATATTACAATCTAGAGCAAAATAACATGTTCTTATTAGATTGTCAAAGGGGCTTTCATGTGAATAGATGTTTGGAGTACATATTCACTAATGCCTTTGTGAATAAAATAAGGAAAATTGAAATTAAATTTCAACCATAAACTAACAATTAGATTAGTCCTTTTTTAATTCAGCAGAGTAAAATCCTAAATTGAATCATTTTTACAGTGTATTCCCAAAAGTGATCAGTAGTCACTTGAGCTTTGTCAGCGTACAAAAGTCAGAAGGATAGAATCTGAGAGCACTGAAAACAGTACTTCATAATTTATAACGTGTAAGATGAAATTTGGCATTTTGGGAGTGATAAATCAGTTTTTCCATATCAATAAAAAAGTAACTACTCTCACTAATTTAAGAGTTTCATTTTGTCTGCTACAAACTATCCATCAGAAAAAGGCACAGAGAAAATATTAGATCAATTCTCAGACATGTGTTTTCCCGTTTCTTTTCACAGCAGTTGCTTTTCCCCACTTGGAACACTGTTGTTTCAACATGCCAAGATACTCTACCCTGGCTGATACAACTGGGAGGATATCAAAGTGAGCATGATGAATTCCAGAGCCAGGTAACGTACCAAAAGCTCCCACCTGATATCATCAGGTCAAATAAATCCTTCCTATTGCTCTCATTATAAAGGGAAAAGGGAGAAAGAGAAGACAACTTTCCTACCCAAACAATCCACTAGCAAGACTTTTACTATAATTCATATAGTGTCATGTGGTGTAATGTGGAACATCAAATCATGCACCCTTTATGTGCATAAAGACATTCTCTCACACTGATCTATGTATAGTCATCGTCTTTAAAGTAACAGTCCATGTCATGCTGCTGAAAAATGGATAACATAGCAAGTATATATCCAGATATGAGTATCATTTATCTAAACTGCATATGAATGGACATATATGCCAAGTGAACATCCTCATCTGTATCTTATTCTGATTAATAAACTGTATAACTAGAATGAGGCAAAGGATCACCTTCCTGGTTATTAGGCAGCAGTGCCATTTTCTCTTTTCTTCTGTTATCTAGCTCTTTATTAATAGTTTTTAAAATCATTTTATAAAGTAACATAATGGTTTGGAACTTGGCATTTCAGTTTGGTATTATTATAACTGTATTTATGTAATTCCAATGGCATCTTTCTAGCCACATCTCAGAAAAGTCCTCCTTAAAATCTCTATACTTAATCAACAGAAGCATGTATGATACACAGAAAGCCAATGCAACTGCAGAAAAAGACTTTGTACCTGTGTATTTAATATTAGGCTACTGTAATTCCTTTACCAGAATATTACTGTGCCAATAAAACAATTGTAGCAGCTTGAGTAGCAGGAAAAAATATGATAGAAGTTGCTAATAATTCGAATATCAAAATATTTTCTTAAATTTAAATGATGGATACTGTCCGCCTTTTAGACTAAAATATCAATAAAACAATCATATAAAGCTTCTCCAGAAAGCACCTGTGGTCACATCAACCCCTTCACCAGGAAAATATTGACAAGGGTTTCCCATTATCGAGTAGGCTATTGACGCGAGGAAAAGAAAGGGAGAACAAATGTGAAGTAAAGGAAAATAATATCTTATGTCCCAATGCACATACAAACGTATTCATTCTGGTTGTCTATTGTTCCTTCTTGCCGTCATCTAGGAATCCTCTTCCTCATGCATGACCCTCCCCAACTCCAACTTACACATTGTTAGTCCCTGTTTAGCATTTCCAACATGACCATGGAGAGCAGAAGACAAGGCCCATGATGATGGAGAAAATCCATTTGTCTGGAATGGTAAAAGGACTCCTGCTTTTTGTCCCTTCCAGCTCTATGATTTTATGATTCTAGTTTACTTGTTTACAGCGGTATATGCAAGAAACTGCACTAAAGGTTATCTCATTTGATTTCACTGCTGGTTATCTCATTTGATTTCACTGCTGGCTATGCTTATCAAAGGTTCACATATGATCTCCCTTTTTATACCTCTCCCTATGTCAGGAACATAGTTCTTTCTTCCTTATACCTTCAGGGCATATTTTTTCCTTTCCTGTGTTGAAACTCAAAGCCTGTAAACAAAATGGCACACAAACTATATCACCAATGATACAAGTAACTTTGCAACCAATCCTTGCATTTATGACCTTCGCAGGTCTGTAAAGCAAAGGAAAGCTGAAGTAAGATAATAATGCCAGTAAGATAATAAGTACAATTGGCTGCTTTGCTTAACAATTGAGTTGTATGTCCCAATTGTAATTCCTAAAGTTGTATGTCCCAATTGTAATTCCTAAACATGGGCTGACTTTATGTCAGTATGTGTCACTTTGATTACAGACATTGGGACCATCCTGCAAACGCTAATATCTGTCTGGGATACAATTTGACTAATTACTTGGATAAATCCTTAATTTGACAAACTTGTACAGGCTGGTGAGGAATTCAGCTCTAACAAGTAATGCCAATAGTTGAACCTTGTAAGACGGAATAAACAAGGAGCTAAACTGCCAAAGTCAGTGGAGATTTTATTGAACTGAGTGGTAAATTGCATTTGTAGGAAAAGTACAACTGAACATAAATACTTTCCCTGATTAAGGTGGCAAGCAGAGATTAAAATATTGAAAGTACAAGCTCAGTGAAAAAAGCTGTAAACATGTTTTAATTTCTACCATGCCTCTGAGTTTTATTAATATAAAGAAGCATCATCCAAGGCGTTTCATTTGTTGCAAAATACAAATGCCTAGAAAATGGAAACAAGCCAGTTCCAGGCATAACTTTTAAATTAATTCTTAATACATAAATTTGAATGATGATTTTGCCAACACTACACAAATCAACTACTGCAAGGAGATAATGTTACCTACATTTTGCAAAGCTGCATTCTGACCTTTTTGAAACACAGACTCAGCTTAATTTATATCAAATATCTCGCTAAAGGTCATTCATGAATGGAAACATCAGTTTTGTAAATGCAGGAGATCATGATGGTATTCTTTTATGTTTTGAAGTTCAGAGACATATATAGGAAGATCAGAAGTAAAGCATATTTGTTTTTAATATGAAAATAGAGAAATTATAATTTGAACTGCCACAGGAAACAATTACTTCAAGAAAGCAATTAGTTTGGGATGCTCACGTTTTTCTTTTCCAGTGGTGCTGATTAGCACAATGTTTCCAAACCTTGGTAACTTTAAGATGTATGAACTTCAATTCCCAGCATTCTCAGCCAGACTAAGAGCACATGATATAGTCTGATGAAGTGGCAGGTTAGTTGCAATTTTTCTTTCAAAAGGGCATATACCGTGTAGCACATTAATCTTAACAGATTTAAAAGATATCCCCCCTTTTCTATTGTCTTTAATATTTTTATTAAACTAGTTTATATGGGATATATTTTGATATGTTTCCAATTGGAAACATTTTGGAATATATCAAGGAACACAATTTAAGATTTAAGTGGTACAACTAGAAATTGTCCAGCAGAGAAGTTTCTTGCTTTGCTGGAATTAATGTTTCCAATTTGGCATGAGTCACTGTGGACTCCTGGCCTGAAAGGGAAGATGAAGAAACATTAAAATGTCTGAACACCCTTGCTTATAATAGGCAATTCTTATATACTTAGTAGTTGAGTTCCCTGAACCTTGGAAGATGAGCATTGAGATATTGTAGACTTTTCACAGTATAAGATTTAAAATATAATTTGCATTTTAAGTGTTTTGTTTGCTTTGTATTGATTTATGTTTAATGCTACAATACATGTTAGTGGAATTTTTTCCTATACGGTCATGATTTGAATGAAGTAAGAAGGTAACACCATTTGAACGAAAGAGATACTCTAGGCCTGTGAAACTGGTGGCCCGTGAGCCGGATGTATCACATGCAGGGCATGTCCACCCTGGCTCCTCAGAGGCAAAAACCATCAAGATATGTCATAATATGTCACGTGACATTATTGAGTTTGACATCGTGCTCTAGTCTATGTGACAATTCCCTATCTGGAGTAGCAAAATGTTTCAACCTAGGCCTGGATTTAAGCACGCAATTTTTGCAATCAAAAGCATGTGATAAAAAAATGACTGAAGGGTTGGAAAAACGATTCTGAGGCCAATGTGTGAAAAAAAGGAGAATCAATGAGATTGAAAAGCAATTTTAAAAAGCCTATTCACAAGACTCAAATTATATGACTAACTAAGTTTTACAAACCATGGATTAAAAAACAGTAAGGCAATTATGATGTTATAGTCTCATAAAAAAAATCCTAAAACACTAATTTTTCAAGATCAAAATGGCAGTTGGTTCCACAATACTTCTCTTAACTGAGCAAGTCAGAATGAAACTATTTTTCCATATATCTCACATTGAACATTTTTTGTTCATTTATTTCCATACATATCCTATATGTTCCCATAAATTTTTCTCTACACTGTTAGAAATAAAATAAAAACATTTTTTTTGCCCATGTGGCACTTATTGTTATGCACAGAAGATAAAAAGAAATGAGCAGTATTAATTATTCATCTCCAATAGATGACTTCAGTAAGCTTGATAAACAGCCTTCTTTCTTTAATAAACTGTGTCATTCAGATGTTTACACTGGCTTGTTTTAAACAGTTTCCCTTTGGATTTCAAAGATAACTCCCAAGACTAAAAAAAGAAAAGAAACATCTTCACTAATTGTGACATGTTGCCATGATTATATGACACAGTGTTGCCTGGGGAAAAAAATCAATTTTATAAATCTAAATGCTCCTGAAATTATATGTTGCTGGATTTGCTATTTGGATTATGATTCTGAGGTTTTTGTACTGGTCACTACATTACTTTTCTGTCACTTCAGGCGATTTATATTTCTTGAAAATACTTTTTGGACTATTCAGGATAGAAAATTCTGTGGTTTATTACCACTGTGATATTCTCTAAAAATGAGTTGGATGAAATTCTTTGGATGTTGTATGAGTGACTACCTCTCTGATGTTTATTGAAGTAACCTGGTTTTCAGGCTTTTAATGGGACTTTAAGGAAACTATTAATTAAAGTTAATGGCTCTCTAGAGGCACATTTTTTCCCTAGGATTGCATAGAAGACTAAAAATATCATGTTACTTTAAAGAACAGAGAAGTGCTGTGCTTGCTAAAGAACTTCACAAAGAATATTTTCTATGCATAATCTCATCATTCAGGATTGTATTTTAATCATGGTTAAAATAAAGAAATAAATTGAATTATCATAGATTTTTCTCCCCCAAGTCCTACCGTGCTTTGTTGTTGTGGTGGTAGGAGGTATTCCTGAGAGGGAGGGATGAGAATGGTGATAGGGTTATAATCCAGGCTGTGTCACACAAGGTGTGAAGGTCATTCCAGCTGCCCAGCTAAAGCAAGCAGTCATTTATATTGGGCAGTGATGATTTAGGAAGATGCTGGAGGCAGATAAGCATTTTAGTGACAATGGCAAAGGCATCAATATGTACTGTGTGGGAGAAGGCAATAGTAAACCACTTCTGTATTTTTACCAATAAAACCACATGGATAGAAAATATAAAATGACTGATGATATAGTGCAGGATGATGGGCCCCTCAGGTTAGATGACACTCATGCTACTGAGGAACAGCCGAAGGTCTTTCAGAGTACTAATGGTGTTTATCACGCGGTCAGATTAAAGCCTTTGGGATGTCTACTGCTGATGTCATCATACAGGAAAATAAAATTAGAAGCTACAAAGATAGAATAGCAGTAAGAACCATTAACATTGGAAGGTTCAGTACAAGGGAAGGTGAATTGCGATGGCTTCAACCAGGATCTTAGACATAAGTGAATTGGGATGGATTGGACTGGACACTTTCAATCAGAAGATCACACCATTACTCAGGACATGAAAATGAAAAAGAAACAGTGCTGCTTTTATAGTTAGGAATCATAGAATCACAAGCCTAAAAGGGACCTCGGAGGTCTTCTACTCCAACTCCCTGTCCAAGGCAATAGTTCTCATACCATCCTGGACAAATGATGGTCCAGTCTTTTCTTGAAAAACTCCAGGATTGGAGCACCCATAACTCCGGGAAGTAAGCTATTTCACTGAGTAATTATTCTCAATGTCAGGAAATTCTTCTATAGTTTCAGGTTGGATTTCCCTCTGATGAGTCTCCATCCATTGCTTCTTGTCCTGCCCTCAAGTGCTATGGAAAATAAATTAACCCGCTCTTCCCTGTGACAGCTTTTCAAATATTGGAAGACAGCTATTATGTCAACCTAAACCATAAACAGATCTAGATTTCTTAGCTGTTCATCCTACGATTTAGCCTCCAGACCTCTTATCATATTTATTGCTCTTCTCTGCACTTACTTTAAGGCTTCAGCATCTAAAGTACATATTTTAGAAATTAATTTTATTCAGTAGTTATATAGGGAAATCACAAAACCACATCTCATTTATTGTGGCCATGTCACGCAGGAAAATTCATTGAAGAAAGCAAATTGGAAAAGTTTGGAAAAGTTAGCAGTAGAAGAAAACCAGGCCGCCAAAGAACACAATGACTGGACATTATCAAAGTTGACAACGGCCAGAGAATACAACAATTCAAAGAAGTAGTGCAAGATTGGAAGACATGGAGAGAGCTGTCCCATAGAATCGCCAAGATAACATCATCATTAGTTATATAGCAATATCCAAAATATCCGAATAATTTTTAATTAATTTTTGCAAGAACAATTCAAAACAGATTATACATTTGGTTGATTAAGAAACATTGGTACGGTAACATTTCCATGGCAAAAAGCTAACAAAATTCGATAAGAACAATTAACATAGACATTCTATAACTGTGTCCCAGCATGGACTCAAATCTTACTAAATTAACATTTACACTGACTGCCTGATCCAACACCACAATAAAAGACATTCAAATCCCAATATTCTTTATTTACCTATTGTAACTGGCAGCAGTAGCCAATTGGCAAAGAACAATAAGCCACAAAGGAATCTTTCTTTTTCTCATAACTTAAATAGTCGGCCCACAGGGCAGAATAAGAGAGAAATGAATTTTGGCCATTTGCCCTACTGCATATTATTAGCAGTTGATGCAATCTAACAATAAATGTAAGAACAGCTTTGCAGTTATGTCAATAAATGCTATAACAATGCAGAATTTCAGAAATATTATGGAGATTTAATTGGAAAACATTACAGTAGCAGATAAAAACAAGTACTTCTTTGGTAAGTACGTCACATTCAGTGCTGTAATAGTGCCCCCAATTCTATGTCAAATGTTTACAATTAAGAATTATACACATATATGCAATACAGGATATTTCTTCATAAATTGCACCAATATAATATTGCCCCATTAAAATACTCCAGTATAAGTACTCCAGGATCAAAGTATGGAGAATTCAGCTTAGAAGACAGTTTAGTCCATTGGTTAAGACCAGTGATGAAATCTATTTTTTTTACCACCGGTTCTATGGGCGTGGCTTGGTGGGGGTCATGTGACTGAGTGGGCATGGCCAATTCAACATCACTTACGGCAAGGTGGGAGGGTGCCACCTTGCTGTGAATGACGTCAAGTTGGCCACGGCCACCCAGTCACATAACTGATGCTGTAGAGATGGCGATGCTGACTGTCTGCCGAATGCAGGGAAAAGGTTAGTTGGAAAAAATTGCCGGCGCGAAGGGCCTGCAGCCACCACCTCTTTGCTGGCTGGAACGGAGCCGGGAGTGGAGGCTGGAGGCTTCTCGTGCCGGCAAAGAGGTGGCGGTTGGAGGCTTCTGGCTCCACTTTTTACCGGCGTGAAGGGCCTGCAGACGCTGCCCCTTTGCTGGCTGGAACGGAGCTGGGAGTGGCGGCTGGAGGTTTCTTGCACTGGCAAAGAGGTGGCGGCTGCAGGATTCTCGCACCGCTTTTTGCCAGCGTGAAAGGCCTGCAGCCACCTCCTCTTTGCCGGCCCGAACCGAGCTGGGTGCTGCCACAGCCTGTCCCTTTGATTTCTCCGTCCCTGCGGCGGCAGCAGCAGCTGGAGGCAGGCAAGCTCTGGGGACAGGATGTGGCAGCTGCCTTCCGAGCAAGCAGGGTCAGCCTCGGTGGTGACCTGGCCCCTGCTTAGGCACCACGGAGCTCACCTTTGGGCTCAGCGGGGTAGACCACTTTGCTGCAAAGGAGAGGCGGGTGTGAGGGAACGAGGAGCAGGGGAAAAGGAAAAGCCCCCTTCCCTCGCGTCGGCTGCTCCATTGCCCGTTTCCCCATTGCAGCCCCATGCCATGGAGCTTTCATCCCCCACCTCCCAGATGCCCTCACTTTCCCCCAATTCTCCAGGCATTTCTTTGCTACCTTATTTTCAGCTCCATCACGTTTCTCCTTGAAATTCACTCAATCAATTCCAAGTTCGCGAGATCCTTGACTTTCGTGAGAAGTTGGAATTGATTGACTGAACTTTTTTTTAGGGAAACTTTAATTTCCCTGCACATGATGGCGAGAAGGAGAAAGAAACTCAATGGAGCTGGAAATAAGATAGGCAAAGAAATGCTTGGGGAATCTGGGGAAAGCGAGACCATCTGGGCAGTGATGGGTGGGAAAAACTCTTCTGCCCACAAAGAGAAGAAGAGAAGCTGCTTCCCTTCCCCACAAAGAAGACAGGTAAACATGGCGGGGAGTAGGAAAGGAAGGAAGACAGCGTGGAAGGCAGGAAAGGGAAGCTCTAGGGACCGTGGGGGGTGGGACAGCTAGCTAGGCGGCACGGGGACCCAGCACCAGTGGAAAGCGAAGCAAGAGGCGGCAGGCTTACTTACCCAGGCAGGCAGGCAGATCAGGAGCAGTTGGGGCACAGGCACGTCCTCATGGGAAGGCAGGCAGAGACACTGTGGGGACTGATTGCTGGGTAAACATATATAGGCTGGTAAGCCTATCCTGGGGTGGGGAGGCGAGATGAAGAGTGATTGGGCGAGCGCCAGGTGGGCGGATGGGGCGGGGCCACCCAGAGGTGATGTTTGCTGGTTCTCCGAACCAATCAAAATTTTCCCTACCGGTTCATGTGAACCGGTGCGAATCGACGCGAACCGGCTAGATTTCACCTCTGGTTGGAGGAGAGATTTATAACTTCAGGACTTTCTCTCTCTCTCTCTCTTTCTCCCTCCTTCCTCAGCATATTGTTCACAATTCCTGTCTCTAGGTATTATTTAAAATGTCTTTTCTGTCCCCTGCTGGAAATGATGCCACATCTTGGTGACCTAGCATTTTTTAAGAATGTAGTTCTTATTTAAATGGAAGCTTTACATTAGTTGATCAATTTTCAGTCGTACAGTTGAGTTCACCAATGGGATCCAGCATAGTGTAAGGGTGTGAGGGAATGTCAAACCATTATGACATTATCACCACATGAATATATGATCAAGATTAAGAACCTTCTTCTAAAATGTATATGTTGATCAAAGGACTGGGTCTAAAAAGGTTAAGTACAAGAAATAATTGATAATTTCGATATGCCAGTCACTGATAGACAAAGGAATCCTGCAATATGCATGTTTTGTATGCTAAAACTGTAAGCATTTGGGATGGGAAGTCTGTAGCTGTCGGATGTTGTGGAACCTGTAATTTTTAGCATTCTTCACAACTGCCTATGGTGGTTAGGACTGCTGAGAGCTACAGTATAATTCATCAACATCTGGAGAGCCACATGTTTTCCCATTGCGTTAAATCTTCAAGGCCATGTAATAAGAAATTTTGATCAGGACTGATAAGAGGATGGGAATGTCCTTGGATGGGTGGATCAGTGGACAGATGAAAAAGGGCTATGCTTTCTTACCTCTGTCCTGCTGATACAAATTCTTCAAATTTGTACACCTCAGTGGGAAGCTCTTTTTTTGGCAGTTTTTGAATAAATTCCAGATATTTTTCACCAATCTTGTAGGGCTTGCAGAATTCAGTCAAGTTCTGGTATCCTACAGGGATTCGTTCTGCTTGAGCATGCTGGAGCTTAAACATCCTCAAGGACACCTGAAGATATACGCATACAAAATGAATATATTTCCTTCAATTTAGAATTATTGTTGAAATTTGGGGAATCTATTACAATATTTCCCTACTTCCCTTTCAGTAGTAACAGTTTGAAAATTCAACCACTCAGTTATGAGTGCATTAAATTGACTTAAATAGGCTATTCTGTTCACGCCTATTTAATAACTGAGAGAAGTGAGAATGCACCCTCCCATTTCTCACTCTGTCTTTGTAAAATGAAGTTGGGAAGTGGAGGAAATCAAGAGAAACATCTAATCATAAATTACAAACTTACCCTCACCAGCATTTCATCTCCTTGATACATTAGCTTGCGAATGTGAGAGATAATTCTCTCCCGGACTTTTTTCAGTTCAAGATGACGACTGTTGGATTCAGAAACACAGCTTCTATATGCAACTTCTGATTCCTGAACCTGTGTGCATGAAATAAAAAACGATGAAAGGAATGGAAAAGCTGACTTGGTTATACCAATAGATGAAGTACCATATTTTTCGTACTATAAGACTCTCCAAACTATAAGACGCACCTAGCTTTTGGGGCGGAAAACAAGAAAAAAAATCTGCCTCTGCCTCTGCCTCCCACCAATTTGCCTCCTTGCAGCAAACAGCAAACAGCCTGGTCAGCTTCAGGACAGGCTGATTTAGCACAAGCAGCTGATTGACGGTTGGATTGGCCTCCTGGAATACCACTGTTCCAGGCTGCGGGGATCGCCATCGCCTATTGCCGCCTCTGTGTGCCCCATTTTCAGCCTCTGCATCCCATTTTCAGCCTCTGTGAGTCCCATTTTCGGCCCATTCCAGGTGGCGGGGATCAGAACGGGCGGAAAATGGGGCACGCAGAGGCGGCAATAGGGGA
>JANHFL010002215.1:405201-420730 GCA_032468155.1 Oxyrhabdium leporinum
CTCCCTCCCTCCCTTCCTCCTTCTTAAAATACTTAATAAATTTTGGCAATAACTAAAGAATATTCTAAAAAATAGAAACTCTAATTATATTTCTCCCTCTAAATGATACATACAATTACTATGATAGTAAATTCACTATGGATGAATTTGGCTTACATCCATTTTTTTAGTGTCCATTCAAAATAACAGTAGTGCTGAAAAAAGGCAACTTACGACTGGTCCTTGCACTTATGACCGGTACAACATCCTCATGGACACATGATCAGAATTTGGCCACTTGGCAACTGGCATATATTTACAATAATTGCAGCAACTTGGAGTCATGTGATCACCATTTGCCACCTTCCCAGCTAGCTTCTGACAAGCGAAGTCAATGTGGGAAAGCTGGATTTACTTAACAACTGTGTGATTTACTTAACATCTGCAGTGATTCGCTTAATAACCATGGCAGAAAAGGCCTTGGGTGGGGTCAGCTAGAAGAAAAAATGGGAAGAAAACAGCCATGATGTCTGTTATCCTTAGTACTTCTGACAACATGTTATTGAACTTTGTTAATATATCATTCTCACTGTTTATCATTCTGAACTAGGCAAGACTGCACAAGTTATTGATTTCAGATATGTTTGAGTTACAATCTGATACCCATCAGGGTTGCTCACTCTCCCCTTTGCTTTTTGATTTAATCTTAGAATCCTTACTACTAACATTACTGGTGTTACTTTTGTGGGTTTTGATTATAAATTGTTGTCATATCTTGATAATTTGGCCTTCATCGCCAGTTTTATATGGATGATTCAACATATTGATAAGGATTCAGGATATTAATAGGTTCTGGAGTATCAAGAGCATAAATCCTTTTTTTGTAATTACTGCATCATTTTAAATATTTTTCTTTCAAATATTTTCTATTTCAAATAGAAATTTGTTTCCAAAACTTGTAACAATAGCAACGTAATCAACTCATGCATATTTTAATGGCTAGATATGGAGCAGGTTCTTTGGGTTTGTATAAGAAATATGAATTACTATTATATTTGATGGAATTGATGTCTGAAACTAAACCCACCTTTTTGTATCAAAAATTAAAGAATATTATAAAAGTTGACAGTAAGAGCATTCATGGCTAATGGATTAAAGAATTAGAAGAGCTGATAATGGAACGTTAATGGTTGCATGTCTTCAAAATGTTATATTTTAATAGTTTTAAGATTAAAAATGACTCATTAAAAGATTTGATTTGTACTTTACCAGACTCTCTAACTTATCTGAAAGGGTGGACATTAAGATTTTCTTTGCTAGCTATGTAAAAAAAAGTGATGGTCATTAGCTCTTATAACTTCATTTTATGAAATGCTGGCAACATTTTAAAATCATATTTTAATGTACACAGGTATATTTAATTCAGAATCCTTATAATGTAAAGGATGTTAATGTTTTGTTAAATTATGTCCTGAAATTTTGAATTCTGACTATTTTTGTGAAACATTATATCATAACAATTTTAATTCAAATTTAATGTCCCTATTTATTGTTTTAATGTTTTATATTGATGCTTTTATTGCTGGTTTGTAAGCTGCCTAGAATTGCCTTGGTGAGATAGGTGGCATATAAATTTAATAAATAGAAAAACGAATAAACAAACAAATGAATGAATAACCAACCAACCAACCAACCAACCAACCAACCAACCAACCAACCAACCAACCAACCAACCAACCAGCCTGGCAGACTGTTGAGAATTTCATTACATTTTATAACATTACAGAATCATCATTTATTTTCTTCAGTGTAGTTTTATTCCTTTGTTTGAAATTTAAGAAATAAATATGAGATATTTTAATTTCCCCTTGCTTTTCCTTTTTACTTTCTTTTTATTGATTGTATTTTTCTTATATGTTTATGTCTTTCTGTACAACTTTTTAAGATAAACTTTAAAAAAACTAAAAACTGAAGTGAGCAAGGCAATGAAAACTTATGCTTCCTAGCCAAGATACTTTGTTCACAGTAACATTATAAAATATAAATGAATATGACATACTTTCTTAAGCATGTGTTGGACTTCAATAATAATAACTGTGCTTATAAGGTTTAAAGAAACCTGGTTCAATATGTTTATAGGAGACTTGATGGGATAGTACTTGAAGAGAGGAAAAGGTAGGCTTCAACAAATTTTCAACTGGTTTAAATATAAAAGTGAATTTATCCTGCTAATGCTGGTGTTCTTAAAATGGGCAGCCTTGTATTGTTCAGATTCTATAGAACCCTTTCACTACAAAACCCTAAAAGATGATGACCAACTGGCCATAAGGAAATGGCTAGCAGCTAAGCTTCAGAATTCAAATAAAAGTTTCTAATATAAGGCTTAAATTGCTTTTTATTATATAACCTGTGATAGGCTGCATCATCATTTCAGAGATATTTCTTCACCTAAACAGAGAGTAACAAATATTGCTTCACCTCAATTTTTAAATTTCTGTTGACTTCTCCATTGAACAGCCTTGTGGGACGCCGCCAGTGAATGTCACAAACCTTCCTCCCCTCCCTTTCTCTCCCCTCTATACGCAGCATTATTGCTTCATAATTTTTTTTTTATTTCTGCATAGGATGGTTTGGGAAACAATTTCTGGAAAAAAAACGGGATAATTTTCAATATTTTGTTAAATCACTTTAAAAATTATATTTAAGTTTAACATATGTAAGTTAAAAATAATGTTTTATGATATTAAAGAAAGGAAATGTCTATCTAGTGTTATTTATTTATTTATTATGCCTTCGAGTCAGTCTTGACTCACTTGTCTCACCTGTTAACTTTCTGGACCAGTTCCTGCAGTTTTCTTGGGAAGGTTTTTCAGAAGTGGTTTGCCATTGGCACTTTCAACGGCTGAGAGAAATCAACGGGCCTCAGGTCACCAGCTGACTTTGTGCCTATGAGGCAATTAGAACTCAGGGTCTCTTGATTTCTAGCCTGGTGCCTTAGTCATTAGAATGCATTTTTTTAAAGCTTCTGTCCCTTGAAAACAAACAAACAAAAATAATCCTCCCTTTCTATGACTGCAAAGTGCTAGAAATTTCCCCCTCCTTACATATAAATATAATATAGCAGAATCTTTTTATTGGCTCAGATCCTAAAGCATTTATCTAAGGTTACAATACTATAGCATATGTTCCATTATGATATTGCTCTTCTTCTGTCTTTGTTCTCTTATTCCTCTTTATGTTTGTATTCTTATATTCTTACTACAACATAAAGAGAATGAGAGAAAGATGGAGAGAGAGAGGAAGTGTAACATTAATTCCTTTAACAGATATTTTCAATTAGGAAATAAACTTATGTATGGTGAGTCAATTCATTCATCTCTAATGGCTTCATTTTAATTGTAAAAAAGTAAAAGCTTATTATTATTTTTAACATGTATACATTATATACATATAATGTATGCTCGATAAATACATGGATTTCACAATGGAAAGTCTTACAGAAATCTATTTAATCTGGCATTATTTTAATAACAATCCTGCTTTTACTCAAGTTATTTTGCACTTGCATAATACTGAGGCTTCCAATTTTGAATTTATAAATGCTTTTTTTGGGTTTAATATTAAGACCACTGAGCAAACAAGACTGATTCTACAATACATTTATGTAAGCAGTTCTGTTCTGTCCTTCTGGTACTTACTATATGTGCTATTATTTGTGTGATTTACTAGACTTTCCAACCACAGTAGCCTAAAATGCAGCAAACACATTAAAGATACAACAGGCATCAAAATACTTTAGAAAATCAATACTGTAAAAAGAAAGATTGGAAATAAAGCTTAACCTTTAAGTACATACATCCACACATGGGCTGCTGCTGCTATCATTTAAATAGCAGGAAAATCCTGTTTATGCAGAAATGTTGTCTCTCAAATGGCCACTTTCAGACAGATGGTTCTGCATTTTGGTTCTAACTATTAAGATAATTCTGTTGTCCTGCAAATAAATGTAAAATACTGAAAACATGTTGATATTCATATGTTATATTTTTATTTTATATCATTATAAATGTGTTTTCTGAAACTAATCCCATGTTAATGTCTTTTCATATTTACGTTTTGCAGGTATCTTGCTATGATGTTCCCCCCTCCCCTTTTTAGACAGGTGTTAAACACACTGTTTGTTTCCTCATTTATCACACTAATGAAGGGGCTAATTGTTCATTTAAAACTTGGACTCAAGGATGATCTTTATGGCACAAAATTATCTTTCCCCAATCCAAGGTATTCATTATCATTTGTCACTGTCATTTCAGCCCTTCAATGAATTTGTCATTTGGATGTTGCTCCTATGAAAATCAGTTTGAATGGCTACTTCAGGTAATATTTCATATGGAATAACTTTTTAACATTTTTAAAGCAATGTGGATTGAAAGCCAACCATGAAAGATAAAGTATGTCAACAGAAGAAGTGGAAGATATCTTATCTTTGGATAAACCTTGTTGATCGCAAGTAATTCCCCTGAAAAGGTAAGAATTCTCCAGATATCCAAAGACTATAAGTTATTTGTTTCCAACTTAGAATTTTTCTGATCTTTGGGACTAAACACACAAATGAAAACTAAATTTAACCATGATATAGTCTGCTATTTTTTTCAATAAAGTACCTGTAGCTAATCAAATGTTATCTGAGAAACAGTACATGATGAATTCTCTATTAGACAACAAAACATTTCTTCTCAGATAACCAAGGATAGCAGATATTAAAATCCGAATATTTTAGCTAAATGCTTAACAGATGTGCCTGGCAACTTATTTCTAGATCAAAGTGCCATTACAGCTCTACAATCTTTCAGTGAAGACTGATTTTGGTTATGTTTCCTTGTCTAACATGAGGTCATGCACTGATTATGGAGAGGACTTGAAAATGTGAATTGTTATTTTTCTGGATACTGAGATCACATGCAACTCAGAATCTGAAGAAGACAGTCAGATATATTCCATCTACCTTTGTTTCCAATAGAAAATAGTTATACACTATTGGGCCATAACATATAACATATAAATTATTCCTAGTAAGCATTTCCAATCTTATATGAGATTTCCCTGTGCACCATTTATCCTTTGAGGATAAATTCAAGGAATTCCAGAAGGTGCTTTACTGGAATGCAAGATTTCTCATGAATGGAAGAAAGTATACAAAAAGATGCATTTAGACTATCTCACAATATATTGAATAGATGAATGATTCAAGTTGTAAGACACCAACATTGTCAGCAGTAAAAATTCTCCTATCCTACCCTTCTTCTTCTTCACATTCCTAACCTTAAATGTCTATGGAGATTCTCAGTCATCCAGGCCATGGTTGTCTCAAAGGTACTTTTCAAAAGGTCATCCAGGCCATAGTTGTCCCAAAGGTGCTTTCTGGTTGAACCAGAAAATCAGTTGCCTCTTGAAAAATCACCTTTGGGACACCCAGGAGAAGCAAAATGAAGGAACAAGAAATAAAAATGGATCCTAAGGATAGAAGTAAATAATCTTGTGGAAGGGTCCTCCCTTCTATTTTTAATAATGAAGAGCTTGTTTACATAATAAGGCAGATTGTGGGAAAGGACAGATAATGCAATAATCTCACTTGACTTCAACATCGAAGCCCAGAGGAAAAGCAATAGTTTTTCTACCCACAAGCAGACAATATATCTGGCATTATGAAAAGTTTATAATCTGGTTTCTCTGACATGCGACTGCAGGACTTGCTGTTTGAAAAAATAAACTTTGCCTAAATTGGACTTCTGGTCTGCCTCAGAAGTCATTCTTAAATGAAATGAAAGTTATAAGGACATATTCTCACAACCTCCATTTTCTCATGATGATTTTATTAAACTATTTCTAGTCAACTACTATGCAGATTTTTAAAAAAAAAACACACCAAAATCCCTGTCCCAAGTTTAATCATCTGTATAAAGAAAAAAGGAAGAAAAAAGTTTAAGGGAAGATGAAAAAGAAGCTTGTAGGATTAAAATCAAATAAAATATACTGCTACACAGAGAAAAATGGTAAATAGAAAATTGTATCAAAAATAATATTTAAGTAAATTTTAAAACAAAAAAGAGGAAGACAAACATCTAATAGAAGTAATTTCAATATATAAGTGACAGAGAAATAAAACATGCTGAAAGAAGATAAATAATGCAACGTATAGAATTTAAGATATTTAGTTTTGATTAATGGAGAAGCTAAGAATGGGTCCAGATCATAACACATAAAGATAAGAAGTTTAAAAAATACAAAATGTAGCAAAAGCATAATACAAGAACTTCCCCCTCCATTTCTATAAGCATGAATTAGTTTCTTGCTTAAATTAGTATCAAAACCTACTATCATATTTAACAAAAGGAAGATCACAAAAGGAAGAGCAGAGAGAAAGAGGGAGAAGGGGTGCGGAGGGCAGAACTTTTAAAAATATACAGGGGAAATGCCTCAGCAGAAATTTAAACTAGCTGTTCCATATATAGTAATTAACTGCATGTCACAACAACTTTCTTTCACACAGAAAAAATCCCCCATACTAACATGGCCACATTCATATCCCTCCTTCCAGCAGAACAACAAAAGGGAGGAAGAAAGAGCCAGGTTGAGATAGGAGGGAGAGACAGGAACAGCAAAGAAAATTTAGAAATTAACAAGTTAAACAAACACAATCATATATGAGCTACAACTCCTATTATTGCTTACCTTGTGGAAGTAAGGGTAGTAAGATACAATTACTTCTCCATCCTTATTGCACCTGCCAATAGTCACCCAGTGACTATTTCTTAGTCCCTCCACGGTGGGACCAATACCAAAGTTCACCTATAAACACATTGCGAAGAATATGCTGCATATCGGTGGACAAAGTCACTTATATTCACTTTACTTTGGACTCCAGATCCAAAGGAGAATCAACAGAGATGGTGGGGTCTATATCTTGCAAGATGACCTGGGAAGAATTTGAGAAAGGAGATAGGACCCTCTCAATTGCTAATTTGGCCGCTTATGTATTAGATATATGCCTTCCTGCCTTATTAAGACTGTGTGGAAACGGATTTATGACTAGGATTGATAGTTAACTCCTTCTTGAAAGAGGGAGTGGTCCTGCTGACTTTTAAAGACCTGGTAATATGACCTCCCTCCTCAAAGAACTATCACTCAACTCAACTAAGCTGAATACTTTTCATCCAGTTCAAATATTCCTTTTTGGGGGAGGATGGTGAATATACGGTAGCATGGCAACTTCAGAGGACCCTGGATGATTATTTAGATTCCTTTTGGTCCATTGTATTTAGGCCAGGATTTGGGACTGAGATAGAATTGATTGTGCTCATGGATGACCTCTGGTAGGAGCAGGATGAAGGTAGTGCATTCTTGACCTCTGAGAGGTATTTGATATTATGGATCATGGTATCATTCTAAGCCAGGTTCAAGAACTAAGGGTGAGCAGCACTACATTGTGGTGATTTTCCTCTTTCTTCCAGGATCAGTTCCAGTTATTGTTGATAGGGGTGAAAAGATCCAGCACATGGCCCCTACTTTATGAGGTGCCTCAGGGCTTGGTCTTCTCTCCTCTCCTATTTAATATCCACTGAGTGATGTTGTTTGGATGTTTGTATTGCTTTTAATTGTCTTCACTATCTTATAGTCTTAGAACTGTAAGCCACCCAGACTCACTTGGCTGAGATGTGTGGTTATAGAAATGGAATATATAAATAAAAGCATAAATAAATAAGAATCAGATGTACTGAATAGATTCCCAAACATAACTAATGCCCACTCTTTTACTTTAAAAAAAGTTTTCTCCTCTTATTTCCAGTGAACATAGGCAACTCAGCTCCAAATTTCAGAATTTTAAACTTCTTACTGATAAATATATCTGGATCAGACATTGGAAACAGCTCCTAGTTCAAAATATATTGCCATTTTTGACTGCAAAAATCCCAATAGATGGCAGCAAGGAATCAGATTTTTCTGTATGTTTTTTTTTCCCCAATTAGTGGTAATCTGGATTTGTTTAGTTCCCCCACCCCTAATCCCAATTAAATAGGCAAAATGTACATTTTAATAAGATTAGATGGGAACAGTTTGCCTTATCTGCATTTTCTCTGCATGGAAAATGAAACTTGCTTTTGTATTAGCCATTTATCACTTCATTTGCATTTATCATTTCAGAATATTTTTACTTGCATAAACAACTACAAATTCTTGCTTTTCTTACACTTTCATTTAAAACTCACTGCCTGTAAAATACATTTAATTCTAAAGTATTATTTTAATTCTTGTTATTAACCTGAGTATCTTTGCATGTTTCTTTCAAGACAATCTTTTAACATCTAGGAAATAAAACCACTATCATTGTTACTAGAGTTTAATTTTTTACTGTTTTAGGACTATATTGAATTGATCTGAGGATTCCTTAGGATCTAATTACTTAGGAGTCCTTAGAAACCAATTACTCTTTTAGATTAAAAGTAAATATGGGAAACCTTGTATGGTTTCCCATATCTCTATTCTTAGTTTTGTAAAATAAAATCAGAATAATAAATTGAACCTGATGCTTTGACATTGAACATCAATTAAATGTTATACTTTTTCCATGCAAGCAAGAGATAGCATAATCAAACACTTCGTAAATATGAATTGGACAACAGTCTTTGCTGTGTCACTAAATAGGAATTTTATTTCTGTTCCAGTGTGAAAGGTTAATCAACAGTCAAACTTTAAGGAAATATAATAAAATTTATGAGAAAAATGTATCTTTAATAATTCTTGCAATTGATTACCAGTTCTCAACTCTGCTGTACAAAATTCAGCAATGATTTTCTGTTCCAAATATGACAAAAGCTGTATACAGTATATATGTCAGAAACTATTTTAAAACTAAAAAAAGAAATATGAACAACAGTTAGATTATTGTAGATTATCCAGAATGAAGGAGATAATAGCAGTATTGGAACTTGTATCTGTTATGTACATAGGCCACATGCCCTTCACCCCAAACCGCCCCCCCCACCAAAAAAAGAACAAGCAGTAAGAATTAAAGAATGATGAGACCATGTTGTGTTCATGTTACCTAGCCTCGGTAGTGTCTGGTAAATATTTAAGAACTGGTTCAATTAGTGCTGCTCAGAAAAGTTGATTAGTGCTAGGCAACATGGATCAGATCTCTACCAGCTCACATTCCCAAAAAAGTTTAACAGTTGGTTCCTGCAAGATGATTTGAGGAGTTTCAACACACTGTTGGGCTTGCTTAAAATGTGAAAACATGAATTTTGCATGACATAAAAGTAGCATACGGATGTTACATGACAATATCCTGGACTGAATCCTTGGACTCTCTGGGAGAAGTTTTTTAGATTGGGGAAACCGAAGCCTGTAACTCTAAAGAGTCAACTACATCCAAGGTAGCTTGTAAACTACTGAGATGAATGGACCAAAGCTGATGTGGTCTGAAGCAGCTGTATTTTCCTGGTACTGTACCCTCATTTCCTAGGGAAGACTAGATACTGATAGAATAGAAATTACATACATACATACACCACAAAGACACACACACACACACACATTATATTATATATTAAATAGATAGAAATGTTAAATAAACATATATTAATTTTCTCATACAATTATTGCAGTATGCATTAGTATATTATTATCAGCCCAAATCAATACACTGAAGATAAAGTCCTATTCACTGAAGATTATAAAGCATAATCTACCATCCTGATTCAGGACTGGTTGGTAGATTGATGCTTTTTGATTTCCCAGTCTAGGACTGGGAGTGAATGTCTGGTCCAACAGCTAGCCAGTTCCAAGTTCCAAGTAAGCAAGGACTAGAACCTGAATTTTCCTGTTCCTAAACCAGCACCTTAACCAAATTTTCCCATATTTACTGTTATTAAATTAATTTTATCACTTTGGATGAAAATTGTAGCGACAGCCCTAAATCAATAAATGTATATTATATATTTATAAAATATAAATAAATAAGCATAAATTCCCTAAACTATTTTCTTTATAGACACTTTAAGAGCAACTTATAAGTAGCAGGGCATTTAATTGCTTATTTTTTAAGCTGAAGTGAACTAAATTTTGTGTGTGAAAGTATTATAATTGAAGAATACTTTAAAGAACCTTGGAAATCAGGCTGTAAGTATATTTCATGTTCTGGCTGACATAATATAATATATTATATGCTGAGCACTTCTGTACCAGAGGCAAATTCCTTGTGTGTCGTGGCCAAATAAAGTTGTGCATGTCATGGTCAAATAAAGTTCAATTCAATTTAATTTGCAACTGATGTCAAATGACAATCAAATATATAATGCTGCGTATCTGAGCAAGGGTTAAAAATACTGTAACATTTGTAGAAGTTCAAAATAAAAATAAAATGATCTTTGGTATTGTTGGAGCTTTCGTTGTTTTGTTGTTGTATGTATGGTTATTAATTGCTTGTTTCAGAAAAAAATTAAATCTTATTATACAATGTAGCATAGACTAAGGTCTGTAACATATCCTTCAGAACCATAATGGTTTCAATTTATCATTACCTTATATGGTAAAAATCAACCAATCAATGAATCAACCAATTCAAACCTCTTTACTCGGTATACTATAATTTGAATATGCATGTGTAAACATAATTCTGAGTACACTATAACAGAGAGAAAAGGCTTTTAACTGTATACATTGTATAACTCTCCAGTGGCAGCTATGTCACAACAAAAACCTTTAGGAAGTTAATGATTTGATAATCTGCCTCCCTTTAAAAAAAACAGTAAAAAATTTGCTTAATTATTTTCTGAAAATGTATTGTCCTTGACGGGGCTGTGTCATTCCCAGAAAAAAATAATTTTCCTCACATGGTATATTATTACTTAATCAGCTAGAAATATGGTAGACCCAAAAATGAACAGCCTCTTTTAGGAAACTGCAAGGTACAGCAAGCTTCTATTTATTGCTTTCCATTTAACCAGCTGCAATTATATTCACTGCTCAGGTAACTATATGTAGGCATCATATGAATATATTTAAATTAAATACCCAGGTAAGATAGATGTATCATATTGCAAATAAAAAAAGCCACAAAACAGCAAGAACCTAACTAATCATACACATTTAGATGTTGGAGCCAATATCACAGAATGTGGCATTTGTCTATTGAATTGTCCTTTCATTGCTCAGAGCAAAACCTTTACTGGTTGAACAGTGTCCAATTATTAAGATAAGAGGTAAATGTTTCCACTACTGAAGCAGAATAACTTGACTGAGACTATATGTGATTGTAAAGTTATTCCTACTTTTAGTATACGAACGGCATCTTCTACACTAGTGGTCTCCAACCTCTCCAGCTTCGTGGACCAGCAGTAGTGGTTGTGGTGGCAGTTGAGAGGAGAGGAGATGGTTTCATATGTGTTCCCACTGCTTGTGCAAATGGAGCTTCAGGAGTTTGCACTCTTGCCTCTGCTTGCATGGCCTGGTTCCCAACGGACCATTTACCAGTAGTGAGCCCCAAACTGGAGGTTGGGAAACCCTGATCTACATTTTAAACTTTAAGCTGCTGTTTTAACTGAAGAAAGGTTAGGAAGGATCATAAGAAAGAAATATTGTAGTTCAGTATACTCCTAATAATTGGCAACAGTGATCAGGTTGTCGCTGTTCAACATGCAATTTTTTTGCTACTAGGAGGTGCAACCTAAACATTGTTACAATTACAAATATCTGAACTGGCATAAACAAGTCACTTACTAAACGCTACTTTTACTGATATTTTTCCTAGTATGCCTTTAGCTTCCCACCCAGCTTCCTTTTAAAAACCTTCCATTTCAATTATGCAAAAGATATAGACATTGTCTTTCTAATTACATAGTTAATGATCATGTAATCCAAAAAATATTAATTAATCAAGAGATTTCAAATGACTTACTCAATTTGACTTTTTTAAAAAATTCAACTGTGTATGAATTATTAGTTATAGATAATAATTTGGAATAATAAAATGTCTACATTGGCTTTCATCCTCTTCCTACTGTCATTTTGAGATAATGTACCAATAGCATCCACTGCATATTTGTGGTCAAAAGAGAGGCTTGAGCTCTAATACTCTGTCCATCATTTTGCTGATTTCAACCCACTCTGAATGGTGCTGAAATGTACATATTTCCTCCACTCTGAAAGTGAATTAAATTTCTGAACAGATTCTAGGTTGTCATTTAGATTTTCTCAAAAGTCTATTTAATATGAACTAATATATATTTAATCACATATGTGCTCACTGCAGACTTATGCTGAATGTACCATGCAGACGTTTCTAAGGATCTCTATCATGAGATGCAAACCACCAAAACAGAAAATTAAGAGACACTTAAAAAAAACCCCAAGTCTTATTATAGTGAATAAGAAAAGTATTCCATTCTGAAGATTAAGACTAAATTCAGCTCTTCCAGGTTCAATAGCTATTGATTTGGTCTATTATTAATTATCTCTTATTTGATCTATGACACCTTGTTATTTTTTTATGTAGAAGTTCAATGTTTCCAGTATTTCCCAATAAAATGAGATTTCATAATACACAGTATTGGGGAGGGGAGAGATTTATGCAAACTTCTGAGTGAGAATTGATGGATAATATCAGTTCATTCATTGATGCTTTTGACCTGAGTCTCTTTTGGCAAACTGTCCTGTTTAACTGCCACTGTAGCCTTTTTTTTTAATGTCTGCTTTCGATTCAAAAGCAAAGGATACCTTGGTGCCCACAGGTGTACAAACACAACACCTAGTTTCTTGTACACATAGGTGTACAAACACAACACCTAGTTTCTTAAACCAAATGAGTCTTCTCCCAGGATGTGTAGCCATTGTGTAATTCCAGAATATATTGGATCTGCTTTATGGACACATAGATTGCTAAGCAATACTTGTGCTTAATGGTCTTCCTTCAATCAATTTCTTAAACATCTCTTGGTTGTAACCATTCCCATTTTTGATGCAATCACTTTAGATGTCTCCCATTATTCCTGGAATAGTTATTGTATTTCAATGATTCTTCCTCAGTACTTTTTATGGATTCTTTTCTCTATTGATACATATTTTATTTCTAGAATATAGTTTAGCATTTTTTTCTGAGCTTACTAAATTGAACGTTCTTGAAACTCAAGCATGTATTTTCAGATCTTTTTTTAAAAAATACAGCCTCCTTGAGTATCAGAGCTAGATGCCTTTTTTTGCCCTGTGGAAGAAATTTCCAGATATTTGTAACTTAATTAATAAAGTTCTTAATATCAGTATTATTTATTTTACCTGTATGTTGATCTTCAATGTAAGTTTGCAGATATGTGAAGACAATTAAACCTGCTACTCCAAACGCCACTACAGATACATATATTCGTTTCAGATTCATGGCCCTAGTTTTTAAGCAACTTCAGAAGCTCACTTTTCAGAGATTCTGCGTATTTTTTCTTCCTCTGGTTTTTCTAGAAAAATATGATCTGGAAAGACACAATAAAACAATTTCTATTATTTTCCATTTCTCCTACAACTTTTATGCACAGATAATTATAACCACTTTCTGTAATCAACATTAGAATTTTAAAAACCTCTATGATCTATATATCAAGATTCACAAAGTAGGCAGCTGTTCTCATACTCCTAGCAGTGTTAGGAAAGTTGACTTAAGGAACTTAAGGTCAAAAGAAACTGAATCAAAACACTCTGCATACTAATGAATGATTGCTTAGATTTATGAACCACAGAAGTACATTAATCTACAGTTTCTATTGCTTGCTCATGCTTGCATGGATAACATATAAAACAAGACAGATTTTTTAAAAAGAATTATTTATCTTCATTTTTTAATGTGCCAAACAACAGCTTTGCATCCAACAACTTGCTATTTTGTAGAAATATATATTTCAAAGGAAAGGAAATTTGTTCCACTTCAATCATGTTTAATTTACAGTACAACAAATGTATTTTTCACATACTTCCATATCAACATACAGCTTGCAGGCAAGATAAAATGTTCACTAACTTCACATAGATCTATGTTAGTAATTTAATTGAAAGCATTGTAACAATATTTGTCAGATATATTGAAGGTATGAAACCGGAACAAAGAGCTATCATCTGAATCAGCAGGAAAAATATTCAGAAGGGCATAAGTATAATGGAAAAGTGAGCAAAAAACTTTAATCAAGACTCTTCCATGAGTCGATAATTAGTCAGCCTCTAGTTCCTTCTTTCTCCAACAATGAACACTTATGGAACAGTGAATTCTTTTTAATATTTTCTCTGTTTTTCTTTTGGTCTGAAAAACAGTAGTAGGAAACTCATCTACATGAGGGTTTACGCCAAGGCCAATAGCCTCAGTCAGTGATCTATTCCTTGTTCAAGCTTTTCTCCCAGAAATTTCCCTATTTCCTTTCTTTTTGATAGCAAAACACATCTACAGACACAGGCAGAGCCCACTTCTTGGGATCCAACATGAGCACTGGTACCCATGTTTTCTCATAGCACAATAAGAGATGTTTTTGTGCACTCTCTGGAGCTCTCCATCTACATCCTCATCAAAAGATAGTTACTGGAAAGATCAGAACTGGTTAGCTATTCAGCACTCATATCAAGTAAATAAATCATTTTACAGGCCTGTACAAATACAAACAAAACTGAAACACCTAATATATCACAATGACATGAACAAATCTGGTCCAGGTGATATCTCGGAGACCCAGCTCCTTGTTTTGAAACCACTTGAACTCCTCAAAGTCTGCTAATTTCAGCAGTACTTTTTTATAAAGGAAATGCTATGTAAACAACAAACTAGGCACATAAAACGTATTGCACTTATTTTACATTTTACAAATCCAATTCAAGTCAGATTCCTAACAATGAAAATTCCATCCTCATCTACTCTGGTTATGTTATTTTCACACATACCACTTAGTTGAAACTAGTATCTTAAAAAAAACTCCTGTACCTGATACTGTGTGCTGTCTATCAACCAGATTAAATAATCACTTTTCCCATAGGCTCTCTGCTTAGCTTTTCATGGACTTATTTATGGACCTCTATGATTGCATATGTTAGGTTAGCTGAAAAGGCAAATAACATAATTTGCACTGCAAGGTTAATAAGATTGACTGGTAAACTAAACTCTTTTGGAGACAGGATGATGAATATACTACCTATACTATACTACCAGATACAAGTTATTCATTATTATACAAGTTATTCATTCTGAGTTATACTTTTATATGCCAAAAGTAAATCTACAAGCAACTCCTACCAAAAGTTATACAGTGTACAGTATATATTAATCTATTTGCCAATTTCACAGACACCAATTAAGACAAACCTTCTTAACAGCCAGATTCTTACCAGTGGATTGAAGTAAAACATGCTGAAGCCGAAAGCATGCTGAAGAATAGCCTTACTTGCAATTCAGAGCATCAGAAAGAAATTATTAATTTAAATTCCTTTCTTCTGCCACTCAAACACAGCAGGATGTTATAGCTGACAAAAA
>JANHFL010002215.1:425415-440914 GCA_032468155.1 Oxyrhabdium leporinum
GATTCACTTAACAACTGTGGTAAGAAAAGTCGTAAAATGGGGCAAAACTCACTTAACAAATGTCTCACTTAGCAACAGAAATTTTGAGCTCAATTGGGGTCATAAGCTGAGGACTACCTGTACAATAAGCTATCTTGAAAACCTTAAATATATACAGGAAGAATATTTAGATCAAGCAGCCTGAATTTTTTAATAGCATAAAATTCCTTTTAAATCTATTTTAGCAATTTCTGTTAAAGAACTAAGAATAAAGATACTTCATAAATGAATCAGACATAAATAGTTCCTAGATTCTTCTTATGAGGTTATAATTGAATTAGTCTCTCTGGTGGTAATTTTCATTTAGTTATTCCTTTTGACTGGAAGGTTTTAAAAAACTGAAACCATTGAAATCAGCAGCCTTTAATACTGAATGCTGATGTTATTTTAATATTCACTTTCCATAAGAAAAATAAAATGTTATAATAAATTAATTATACATGTTAGTTGCCCACAATCTTTTAGTAGCCATTTTTTCACAGGTTTGCCATATTATGCAAGATTTTGCCAATCTTACTAAGAATCTTATCAGTTTTTGATACTGTTGTTCAAAGTTTGCAAAACATCAACATTTAAGACACTGAGAGCTTTTGTAAGACTTTATTTACTTATTTATCAATCTATATGCCATATCATCATGCAAGTGCCTCTAAATTACATGGTAGGATTAAAGCTTCAAGTTTAAAAAACAGTAAGTAAAAGCTAACAAGAAGACAAGATTAACGCTATGTGATTTATATTGGTAAACATTAACTACAACAGACCTAATCCCAACCAACTACCATTAGAAAAACTATCGCTATATCCTACTCTAGGGTCAGTTGAAAAAAAATCATTTTTATAGCTTTATCAAATTCTACTGGATCTGGAACCATATGGACCTCAGAAAGATGTTGTCCACAAGGCAAGCACAGCTGCTAAGAACGAATGGATCACATGTCCCATATGATGTCATTGCTTGACAGCTGGGACCCAGAACATACCAATTCATCAAGATCTTATTTATTAGTAAAAACAACAGGAGAAATATAATCCCATAGTAACCAGGCCATAATCTAAGCTTTTCTCGTGACAATCAACATCTTGAATTTCAGTTAATAACCAGTGCAATTCAAATGGAAAGTGGTCATACCTGCAACAACACACATATTTTTAATCTTCCATCCAAATTAAAATTTTGTTTGAGTTCCTTGAATGTCATGGGCAGAAGGCTGTGATATGGGCTATGAGGCTCATAGGCACATTATCATTCTTTGGCTAAAAGAAACCATTAAGTATGAAGTAATGTTGTGCTGTTGTTCCCTGCATTCCTATTTGTCTGGGATGCTGCACTGGCTTATCTTTGCCTTTTTTTCTCTTTTTTTCTGAGCAGCTGGGTGGACTTCCAAACAAAACATGGGTTCTAAGAATACTTTTGGGTACAATGTAGAGCAAAAAAACCTTCTGAATACAGATGCTGCAGAAGGATCTTGGTAGTCACTAATAGACCACTGGTGTGACAAAGACACATTATTTACTTCTGGGTTATGCTTTTTGCATATTTCACTTTTAAAAATGTTTAGTACTGATGTACTTCTGAGCCTCCAAAAATCCCAAATCTCAAAGATTTCCCCCCATATTTGTATATCAGAGCTGAACAACCTAGACTCAAGATACATTTTTTAAATTTTAGTTGGTTCAAATCTCCAAACTATAGTTCCAAATACTTTAAAACAATAATGCAGATGTCACAGGTAGTCTCTGGTTACTTAGGACCAAATTTACTATTATGTATGAAACTTGTTATGTTTCCCATTCCCATTTGTATTTACTCAAATTGCTGCTTGCTGTAAAATGTGCACAGAAACATGGGGAGAAGAATGCATCTGCAAAATTGGTATATAATGAAAAGGTTAAGCACCCCTTCTCTGATTCTGCAGGAAACAAAAACAAGCCTGAAAACTGCTCCTTTTATTATTATTTTTAAACAGATATCCAGAATAGTCTCTCTTACATTTTAGATGTATTCTGACAATAGCAAAAAAAATAAAATAATAATAAAACAAATTGGCTAAATATATAATTATTCAGAAGCAACTCTTAGAAATAAAATCATTTCTTTTAATTAATCAAATTATTAATTGCTGACAACTTTTTAAAACGATGCCATTACTGTTTTTAAAGTAACTTATTAACTAATTTTGAACTGTTTACATTCCTATGGACTGCCTCAACATGTCACACCCAGAAATAGCATCATTTGTTTTTAGTGCCTTCAAGTTGGTCTTAACTTCTGGTATCTGCTTGGACATGTCCCTGCAGTTTTCTTGGCAAGATTTTGTAAGTGGCTTGCCATTATCTGCTTCGTAGGTGAAAGTGACTAGTTCAAGGTCACCTAGTTAGTTTCAGACCTACAAATGGAATTAGGGAGCAGAAATTCTAGTCTGCAGCCAGAACTGAATACCCCAGTTTGCCTTTTCCACTATTAACATGTGCAATATTTAAACAATGCTGTTTACATTTCTTTTCACAAGTGAACACCAACTGCTTTCAACTTTATAACTGGAAAAATACCTGCTTAGCTTATAACAAGCTCATAATACACTTTTGTAAATGTTTCCAACTGCAGCAGATGTCAGTACAATTTAAAACACCTATATTGTTCTCTTTGTTATAGAAGAAAGCTTTAGTCTAATTTACAATCTCTGGATATAAACTCTTTTCCAAAAGGTTTCTTATGGCATGTTCAAACAAAATATGAGAGGAAGTGGAACTTGTTCACTTTCTAGTTTCATATCCAATGTCCTTGTCTGCTCTATGCACATGTCCCTTGAAGGGAGTCTTCATATATCCATCTGAACTCATAAAAATGGGTTTCTTTTTTTAAAACTCAGGAGTAGTGCAAGTAGGGATAAAAGCAATGACCTTGAATGAGAGAGAGAGAAAAACTCATTTCACATTACTAATTTAGAATTCTGTGATGAATTAAGACAAGCTTTACATCAGCACAATAATGGCTGGGTAATACTATAATTCACCAGAGTAGAAGTCTTCAGTGTGTGAAACAGACTCTGCTAGACTTTCTATTAAGAGTGCTATATTGCAAGCTAATTCTGCCCACAGCCAGGAGTTTGATCCTGACTGGCTCCAGGATGCTTCAGCCTTCCATCCTTCCAAGGTCAGTAAAATGAGGACCCTAATTGTTGGGGGCAATATGCTGACATTTGTAAACTGTTTAGAGAGTGAGGTCCTAGAATCCACACAGCCCTTAGAATAATTTCAAAATGCCTATGCAAGAAATGGGTCCAAACTTCTGTAATGCATGTCTCTTTATTTGCAATCAACACCGGATGGCAGAGGAAAGAAACGACAGAAGGGACATTACTGAGAAAGGCCATTTTGTCATATTTACTAAAATATATATAATAATAAATGCCCATAGTGATTCTCAGTTATCCAGGTCATCGTTGTTCCAAAGGTGCTTTTTTTTCCAAACAGCAACTGGACTTTCTTTCTTTTTTTATTGAAGACATTTAACTTTGCCTCCAAGAAGCGTTTTCATTTCTAATTTGACTGATAGGGAAGGCAAGATTTATACTCTTTTCAATCAGCCAGTCATTAACACTTTTGAGAGTCATTGAAACCACCTGGGGGTTAATCTGTGTCACAGAGTACCTGAATCAGAGTGCAGATGAGTGTGAACTGTCTTGAGACTGCTAAAAGGACTTCATTGTACACAGAAGATCAGCAGTTTCAAGGATTGCACTGTAAACAGGAGATAAGTTGTGTGTGAGAGAGAGAAAGAGAGAGTTACCACACCACCTATCTCCTGTTAACAATGCAGTCCTTTCAGCAATCCCAAGACAGTTCTATACTGGTTTGCAGTCTTGACTCAGGTACTCTGAGGACACAGATTAACCCCCAGGTGTTTTGGACAACTCTTAAAGTGTTAATGACTGGCTTACTGAAAAGAGTTGGGGGAAGAGTGTTATTTTAATAATCAATAATAACCATAGGAGCTTCTTTATTCCAAATTAACTTTATTTATTTCATTGCCATGGTTATCCCTTAACCTTTAACACAATCCATCAAGATTGGAAACTATTGGAAATACCTTGTAACAATAGATTGTTGAATTGCTTCTGCTAAACTATCAATGAACAAGAGCAAAACCAAGCACCAAATCCAAGTATCTGGGCAAGGGTAGTTAATCAGACAAAGAAGCTATTCAGTCACACTTCTCCATACCCACAAATAGGTTGCCTAAACCACCATCTACACAACCAAAGGTGAGCCAATTGACATCAGGAAGGAAATTAAGATTGACCTCTGACAGAGTCTCACACTACAAGGGCACATACAGCCCACTTACCCTTCTTCCCCCACGCTCAAACTAAGGACCAGTCTTCCTATAAAACAAACTATCTGTATTCCATTTTCTCTGTAGTTAGCCTCAAGACCAAACCTCTTAGGTTTGGGGAATAAATGGATCATCTCCTTTCCACCAGCATTATGCCTTGATTTTATTTGCTTGCAATATCCCAGCTCAGGAAAGGGACCCGGAAATTATTTTAACAGTATAAATCCTTCCTTCCCCATCAGTTAGTTAGAAATGAAAAAGCTCTTCAGAGGTGAAGAAAAATCAAGAAAAGTATTGTTGCCATTTGGGGGGGAGCACATTTGGGGTATACAATAACAACTTTTTCAAGCCATAAAAGTTTTGTGAGATTCATATTTCTGTTGCATTAGACTAATAAAGCATCTCTCTGAAAGTAATTTTCAGACAATTCTGAAGTGCAACAGACAATTTATAAATGAGCCCCACTTAGATCAACCAGGTTATCTACACAGGTGAGTATAAAAGAAACAAAAATTAAAGGCAGTGTCAAGCAACTGGATTACAATATATCTGAAAATGGTTCACTTTTACATAGAATGTAAATATTTCAATTCCTCAAGAAAGGTTTTTTCCAGTTTCTATCTTTGCATAGTGAGCAATCTTTACAATGAAACAAAGGCATTGTTTTTATGACTATCTACTTTTAATCCTACTTTGATCTGAAGCCATTTGTTTGTTGCATAAAAACTTTTCTGGAAAATGGACAAAGTGATAATTCCACAAAGATATTTCATTTAGCTCAAATATCTACAAGTAGGTGCCCCCCAATTTCTCTGTCAATGACTTCCAGGTCACTGATTGTATCATGGGAAAGTTCTACTTTAGGGGAAGCTATTCTAAACTTTGCTTAACTTCTCAGGATTTTTATATTCCCTTCTAAAATCTTAAAGAAAGCTTCCATTTATGTATTCCTGGCAACAGCACCATCACTGCATTCTCTTGGAATAAAATGAGTGTTACACACATACTTATAATAGAAAAACAAACTGTTAGAAAGCACCCACTATAAATGCATTAAAAGCCATTAAGTCACCAAAAGTCATTGTGAGCAAGATGGGTAGTTTCCAAATTTATATATATATGTAAAAGCCACCAAAAATTTCAGGTTCTTTTGCTTTAAAGCAGTACAAAAGAGACTTACTTGGCTACAAAAGCTTTTTTTACAGTTATGAAGAAACTTTACAACTTCTTAAAGGATGCAGGCAAGGACGCTGTTCTTGGGGTGGGAAGGTAGGTGTCCTGAGAAAGATAATGCCATGAAAGGGAAATAATATAATAAAGAATAGTGTTGAATTGGCTCCACAGGTAATACTTTTGAAAGCTTTTGCAGTTGCAGAGTAGGGAAACAGCACTACAGTGTCAAGGCACCAGAGGAAAGTTTGATCAATTACAACGAACCCAGCATTTCTTAATATTCAAACTTTCACAGCGAAAAAGAAAATTTATTGAGCGGGTTTCCAGCATTTAAAACACTTTGCTGATGTTGCTTGGGCAACTCGGGTAACCCTATAAAGTCGTTCAAAGTTATTATTACAATACTGTCTAACGACAGACGGGGTGGGTGGGTGGACTCAGAGGTGCAATCTCAAATTATAGTCCCTGGTTCCTTCTCAAAGGCAGCTGGTCGAAAAAGGGTAGAAATGGTCGAGCTGCGGGTCCAACACTCCAGGTGCAAAATCGAGGAAGGGAAGGTAGCAACCTAACATTAAAAAAGATAAGAATTAACGCGGGACAGAATGAGAGCCAGGTTGGTGCTGTGGTTAAGACATCAGAAAACCACGAGTTCTAGCGTTGCCTTAGGCACGAAGCCAGTTGGGCCAGACACACTCTCTGAGCCCTAGGAAGCTGGCAATGGCAAAACGACTTCGGAAATCTTGCCAAAAAAACTCCAAGGACCTGTCCTGGCAGTCTCCAGGAACCAAAAAGCTGGCTGAAAAGTACACCCAAAACAAAACAAAAGTGTAGGCGAGTGTAGTAGAGGAACGGGCATTGCCAGAGCAGAGCAGAGCGAAGCGAAGCGAAAGAGTCTGTCGGAAAGGCATTCAGCATTGCCAACGGTGCCCAAAACGCCCGCCGCCTACCTTGAGCAGCCTCTGCGCCGGCGAACGCCCCAAGTAATTCAAAAAACAAAAACAAAAAGAAAACCGTTCCCCAAATCGAAGGGTTCTTGGCAAGCGATGTTGGCCAAGCCCAAGCAGCCACCAGGTTTACCTCATCCTAGGAGCAGTTCAGCAGGGACTTGGACCGGCTACCAAGCGCCGGGTCTCACACGCCCGTCCTAGTAGGCGCCCCGCGTTTCCTTCGCAGGGGGAGAGCGGCGGAGATTCCCACCTCCAGATCAGGAAGGCGGCTTCTGTTGCGGAGCGCTCGCCTCCCGCGGCGAAAAGACACGGGGTGGAACTCCCCAGCCTGTCTGCTCCGGCGCGCAGCTCCGCCTCTCGAACTTCGCGACCTACCCGCGAGCCAAGCAGCCCAGGCGCTTTTCCTTTCCACGAATTGGTGATGGGTTGCCCCGCCCGCTCTGCAAGCTGCTGCCTTCGGAAGTCTCCGGCCGACTTGCGAGAAGCGCTGAGTTCTTCGCGCAAAAAAGTTCTCCGCATCGCAACCTCTCTTCTTCCTGACCTCCCACCACCCCACCTTAAAAAAAAAAAGACTGGAGGAAATAGCGTAGGGTTTCTAAGTTTGCAGTCTGGAGAAAAGAAGTTGTGCAGGGCACAATTGCCTTACTTGCCTTATCAGTTGAAAGGATCTACGACCTAATACAGAACCAGCTTTGGGTGCCTCCACTACATTCAGACCTTAGATTATCATTGCAGGTGGATTCCTGTTGAATGAGCTGGAGGAGTCTGTTCTAGGAAATACTGTAGTTCTTTGCATTGACAAAACATGGCAGTAAAATCGAACTTTGGTTCCTGTCTGCTAATTCATACCTATATTAGCTATTGAGTAGACCTTCTGCCCCCTCCCCTCCCCAAATCCCTTTGCCTGCTCTGTCCATGGAGCTGGATTAACCTGCGGCTGGACCTGTAGCCTCAAAACCATGCCACCCTGAAACACTGATAAGATGTACGGGTAGATGTAAAGGCAGGTAACTTCTGTGCCTTTGTTCCTCCGCTGCTTGTTTGCCCTGGCCCAGTGCAGCTGCAGGAGCTGTGACCACTGGCCCTGTTTTCTACGCATGTATCCAGATAAGGTTCTAGATATGTTGCTAGACATATAAGACAGACCTCTAATAGTCATGAGAAGCAAGAAGAACCTGGAGACAGGCTGTGAGTCTCAGACTTCAAAGTAGAATGGTAGCTATCCTTTGGTGTATGCAGTACCAGTTTGGTTGTGAGAACATGGAAAGCAGGAGAGTTAAGGATGGCTTTTTCATCTTTGTTGTTGATGTAGTTAGAATCTGCCAATTAGAAATCTGCCAGTTAGTGCATAATGATTACAGTTAGGTTTTCAAACTCTTTTGCATAATCAGAGTGGCTAGACTCTTACACACAGAACAAAACCATCAGGTAATATGTTTGATTTATGAGCCATGGTGGGGCAATGGTTAGAATGCAGTACCGCAAGGTATTTCTGCTAACTGCTGATTGCCAGCAGTTCGGTAGTTCGATTCTCACAAATAATCAAGGTTGACTCAGCCTTCCATCCTTCCGAGGTTGGCAAAATGAAGACCCAGATCATTGGGGGCAATATGCTGACTCTGTAAACCGCTTAGAGAGGGCTGTAAAGCACTGTGAAGCAGTATATAAGTCCAAGTGCTATTGCTATTTATAGTAAACTTACCATGTTGTATGAATCCCTATATACAATACTGTGGTTTATTCAGTAGATTCAATTCAGTTCAATTCAAGCCAACCATGGCATAGTACAAAATGAGAATCAAAAAATTAACTGTCAACATCAGACCAGTTTTCTGCCTCTTTATCTTGCTTAACATCTGGTCTGATGAAGGCTGATGAACATAAAGACTTGTTCACAATTTGCTAAATTTCAATTAATTATAATAAAGATATTGGGTTTCTTTTTGTTTTGGAATTATTATTCAGTAAAACTTGATGTTTCTTTCTTTGCATAAAGCAAAGGGTACCAATTTTAAATGTGAGTATCTTTTTTATTTTAAGGTAGGATCATTCTTAAGAAAGAAAAAAGAAATGCATAACAACAGCAACATTAAATGGTACTAAAGTGTTTTAGATGGTTGTCTCAAATTTTATATTGCTATTTTTCAGAGACGGGCCTTGTTTCTGTATCAGTTACCTAGAAGGATACCTATGTGATTAATACTGCAGCTTCTGCCCAGTTTCCTATTGCAAGTGTGACCTTTTTATGGCAAATCTGTCTAGGATTACAAAGCTTTACAGCAGTCTCCCATGCATGTTTACTCTTATTCTGAAGTCTTCAGTTGGAATGAAAAGTGAACACGATTGTACAATTATTCTTATAAAATTATATGTCTGCCTTCTGACTTTTTAAATGTTCTTACTTGCTGCTTGTAAAGTACATTCTGTTTTAGCTAATCCCATGTTTACTTTACTTTCATGACTAAGGTCAGTCAACAATCAAACACATAGTAGAACCATAAAATAGTTATCTTTCCGAATAGTGAGCTTTCTCATATGAGATCAGTTAATCTAATAGGCATTATTTGTCTAGAACAGGAATTCCCAAACTGGAGGGGGGGGGGAAACATCTTTTCAGGGGCAGGAAGCGGTATGAGAATGAGGGATTTTTTTTTTAAATAAAAATAGTGCAAAAACTATATTAATTTCCAAATGAAGGTCTAGCATACAGGGAAAATTAGAGAGTATGGCAGGAAGATCAAGAATGTCTATGTTTTGGGAAAAGCAGTGGCAAATTACTGGAAGATGCCTTTTAGATATACCCCAAAATTCTATTTGGGTAGAGAAGCATGACTATTTCTTTTAAAAATACCAGAACTTCAGATTTGATTGAAAGCAACTTTTCTTCAGAGTTTCAGAACTTGAGAATTTATGGACACACAAAGGTACTCTTCCAGTGAGATGCCTGCTCTTCCACATATACCAGGGGTGTCAAACTCAAGGTCTGTGGGCCAAATCCGGCCTGCGAGGTACTTAGATCTGGCCCGTGGGGGCCACCCTGTAAACATTGAAGGACCAGCCCATGGTTCTTCTGCCACTGAAAATGGATCTTAGGAGGGCCGCACATGTCCCCCTGAGCTCTGTTTTCAGCTGCAAAGGCTTCCTGCAACCCTCTGCCTGCAAAAACAGAGCTCAGGAGGGCTGTGCGCTGCCCCCAAGCTCCATTTTTTACTGTGACAGCCTCTAACAACCCTCTTCCTGCAAAAATCGAGTTTGGAAGGGCTGTGCGCACCCGCCCGAACTCTGTTTTCAGCTGCAATGGCCTCCTGCAAACCTCTACGAGAGAAACAGAGTTCAGGAGGCTGTTGAGCCACTGCAGGTGCCCCCGACACAAGTGACATCAAGCTGGCCATGCCCACCCTGGCATGCTTCCCCTGCCCCCCAAGGTCAAACACAATCCTGATGCGGTCTTCAATGAAATCAAGTTTGGCATCCCTGACATACACTGTCTGCTGGTCCAATTTATCAAAGGTTTCATGCAGAAGAATAAAAGGGAAAGTGTTCATTGAAAAATGCAAGTGAGTTTACATTTTATTTTGTTCTCTGTTATTAATTTTGATTCACAATTTTGAATAGAGTTTCTTTTTACTTCTATGAAATATATTCAGAAAAATAACATTCAGGGAGAAAGATGTTACTTTCTGTCATGGAGGCCAGTTTGTTTGGAACTAATACTAAGTGTATTATTTGGCACTAAAAAGGCTTTATATGTATATTATGGATACAGCAGGTCAAACTAGTTTCCTGTTGCTTTTTATAAATGAGAGGAACAAATTAAATGTGGCATTTTTGTAAGCACAGAAGGGGCCACTGCCAGATGTTAGAATATAACTTCCATCACTTCTGAGTATTGTCTCTGCTTACTGGGATTGTTGGAGTGAAGATTTTTCTTCATTTTTAAAAAATGTTATTTTCCTGATTTAGACCAACTGGGCTCTAAAGCTGCTTTTGATATTTCCATTATCCAAATAACTGAGCAGGGGCGAGAGAAAGGAAAAAAAAATAGATGGAGGGGAAAGATGAGCTCAAGGTGTAAAACTTCTGCCTGAAATGTGGCTATAAGAAACAAGTTAAAATCTATGAAAAGTCTGATCATGCTTTTCTCAGTTCAGAGGTTTGATTAAACAAGAAGCAGGTTGTTCACTTTTGGCTTACCCTGGTCTATAACCCCAGTTGCTTTGTTTTATATACTATGATTTTTATCTTAGTGCTATTAAACAATGACTTAGCTTGTTTACTTTAAGATGCAAATATTGGACTAAGGGTCCTAACAGAAAGAAAACTCTGAAACTATCAACAAAAATTGTCATTCCCATATGTAATACATTGTTACAAGTAGAAACAAGTCTTAAATACTTAGTTGCTACAAGGTCATGATTCAAATAGGAATTAGCATCATATATATGATTCTTTTTTTGTGTGCAGATGTATAGTTAACCAACAGAATTTCTTGTTTTTCCAAATGGAGGACTAATCAGCCTTCCAGAGTCCCAGGAAGAATTTAATTTAATTTAATTAATTAATTATATACACAAATAGCATTCATCTGGATTCTTTTCACTACAGAGCTTTCACGGTGCTAGATAAATTAGTTCTTGGCTCCTCCCAGGCATGTGGAGTATTGGGTGTCTATGTACATATAGATACAGTATACAGTATAAGAACAACTTGTGAGAAGGCTAAATTTTAAATGCTTAATAATATTTGGCAAGCTTGTTTTCCTTATGTCTATAAGCACTATCTGGATCTAGCTTGGTGAAACCACATCAGCCAATGATACTGCTGAAAGGGGAACAGTATGGTAGGAACTGAAAGTTGAAGGCACAGATGGTCCCCTAGTAGTCAAAATACAGGATTAAATGAGGCTAGAGATTTACATGGTCCCAGCAAATCTTGGAGATAACTGCAGACATCTCCAATTGTCACCAGACTGTAACTTTTAACAGGACAGAAAATAATCATACCTGTATCTCATTTAAAAAAACTGGAATGTAATTAAATGTAGTTCTTGTTCATTATTGAACAACAAGGTTGGCTCAGCCTTCCATCTTTCCAAGGTCGGTAAAATGAGGATCAGATACAGCAATATGCTGTCTCTGTAAACCCCTTAGAGAGGGCTGTAAAGCACTGTGAAACAGTATATAAGTCTAAGTGCTACTGCTATTATTCTTTTGAGTGTAGCCTCTATTTACCCCATTTTGTGGTTTTTGATATGATGAATATTATATTACACAAGTTCTCAAGAATTTGAAGTTATGAGTCTAAGACTTCCATAAGTCCTGCTGGAATTTTCTGTGCCAAATATAAGACAAAAGGAAGGATGTGATCCATTAGCTGGTTAAAACTGGTTTCTCTTTCATCCTGCCTAGTATACTGTATAGATAAGAGACATCAAGAAGATAACATGGTATGAAAATGACACTTGTCATGAGTAGCTAATTGATGGGTGTGCCAAGCTTTCAAGGAAGCTGTTAATTCATCTGAAGCCAAAAGCATACTGAAAACAAAAGGAATGAAGAGGTGCTAAAGGTCATCAAATTACTATTTTTCCAAGCTGGTTTTGGAAACACAGTCTGACAGATTTTCTTGTCAGTTTGTCCACTGATCTGGACCAAAGAACCTCCTGGGTCCAGGTAAATTACACTCTTTCTTTTCTAACTACCCTTAGCTATATGACCATACTGTTCAGTTAAAGATCTGTGTTTCTAAGAGATGCTTGATTTCTGACAATCAGCTTTTTCTTCTGGCAGAGACTGAAAGAGCTACAGCAGGAATTCTGTTATATGGCACAATAGAATAAGTACACCTCCTTCAAGATTTCCTAAAGATAAGTAAGTGTGATATAGGAAATTAATGGGAGACCATCAATGCTGTTCTCTCAGAGAAGACACATGCCTTTCATAAGCACCTGATGGGGACTCTATCCTTCAAGGCTTTGGCTGATGCTATAAAAAATCATTGTAACAACAGGTTGGGAAGAAAACAACAACAACAAGACAAACTCTATATTTGTCACAGCACAGTTTGTCAGACAGTCATGCTGTTAGTGTAAAAACATGTCACTTGGGGAAATTGTTCCAATATTTTTGCATGTTATTAAAATTGACTGATCGTGCCTTTACTATAAGCAGAAAATGCTGTTATGTGCCATGGTTATGACTAAAGCTAGTAGTAAAGTCCATGAGTTCTTTATTTTAACTTGTTAAGTAAAAGCTTTATGGGATTTTATTAGAAAAAAGTTGAGAGCCACAAGGATAAAATTATCTTGTTTCTGTAGAGATACTATGGAAATCAGATGAAAGCTTAGGTACTTGTCAACATAATTTGTTTTACTTCTGAGTTGTGAACTGATGGGTGCTGCTGAGTCAGAAACTTTCATCCCTACAGTAAGATATGAAAAGGCTTCCACTTACTGCCATGGATACTTAAATATTTTCATTCAGCAGTTTTATTCTGTTAAGGCTTTACCAAAGTTGGTCTGCATACTGCTGTTGCAGACACTTGCAACATAATCTTCATGCTTCGATGGATTGCTTCTATTTAGCTTGTTTCCAAACATTGTACACATTATCCCGAGTAAATGAATAGGGATTACTTTTCCCAGTAGCAATGAAAGAATGAACATTGAAATAAAATGTACATTTAACTATATCTTTTCAGCTGTAGGAATTGATAAAACGTTGGACCATTTGTTTTATTTTCTAGATCCAGTAGAATCACACAGAAATAGATAATAAAATTTATTTAAAAATCTCATTTGAGTTTCCTTTTATATATCTAAGAATATTAAAGCTTAATTAAATATTAAAATAAAAAAGAAAAATATATGTACCTTTTGGGTACAATTTTTAATAATATATGTCTTGCTTTGTGAAAACTGAGTGTTCCAAATAGATCAAGAGCTTTAAGCAGTCGGGGCATCATATTTCCAGAAAGATATTGATAGGTTAGAAAAGGTTCAGAGGAAGGTGACAAAAATAATACAGGGGCTTGATGACATGCCCTATGGGGACAGGCTGAAAGGAACCTGGGAAGTTTGGTCTCAAGAAAAAAGAGTGAAGGGAGATATGATAATAGGGTTCAGATACCCTACAAAGGTGCCTTAAGTAATATGGTCTGGAATTATATTCTATTGCTATATAAACTAGGATTAGAAATGGTGAAGTTACAGCTTTTGCTGTTTTATTTAAATGCAGGGATAAACTTCCTGATGGTAAAATCTGTACAACACTGGAAGGGCCTATCAGTGATTTTCAAATGTTGTTTTCCATCTCTGGAAGTTTTTAAGAAGAATTTGGATAGCCACTGTCATTAGTTTTCTTGCACATTACAGGGTGTTGGAGTAGATATGCTCCAAGCTCCCTTCCAACTCCATCTTCATCACAACTGAAGGAGGAAAGAGAGCATCTGCTTATATTAAAGAACATTTTCCACATTAAAATGCACGTTGCTTACATTTTCTTGCTATTTCAGTAGTATAATGTAGGTATATGGCTACCTAAGCATTCTCTGCAGCTGGAAAAATCAGACAGCCCCTCCCCTTAATCCAGTTATGACTAATCTGCATTATGAGATATAACACTCTTATGAAATATTTGCCTGGAGGCTGACCTATTTTTTATTAAATCATCTGAAATGTAGTTGTTCCAGTTTAAAGAAGAATACTTTTACCGTTGCTTTTGGAATACAGTACCATGGATGCAGGAAGGCTATGATGCAATCACATAACAAAACAACAAAGTACTAACTGATTTATTATGGGGTGAAGATCCGGGGCCCATAATCCTGGAACATTTATGATTTTATGATTTGCTGGTTTTTGGTTTCACAGAGCAATCCTACCTTAGCAGTATGGAGCAGCATGTATGATATGGTTTAATCTTATTTTGATATATTCATTGACCACATTCTTATCTAAACTCATTTATGTCTAGAATAGTTGTCCATTTCCAAATAGGAATTATGTTCTTGCAAAAGTATCTTGTGCATATATTTGCATCTTACGATAAGAAATATTACTTATATAAATAAAATAGAGTGCACCAAATCTAAGGTTTATAATTAACTATCATCTCGGTATATAAATGACTGTTGTTTTTCTATGCATTACTTTAAAGCCAGAACAAGGCAATTGAGATTTGCTTTGAAGAGTTTTCTTAGCAAAAGCAACATGATTCCCTTCATTGAAGTGTGCAATCTGTCTTGATTAATACCTAATTCTAGAACAAGATTGCAGTTTAAAAGATCTGAGAAGGAAAGCTGTGTGTGATTTCTTAAGAAGAAATGGCAATGAGCCATGGTGGCACAGTAGTTAGAATGCAGTACTGCAGGCTACTTTTGCTGCCAGCTGTTCAGCAGTTCGATTCTCACCGGCTCAAGGTTGACTCAGCCTTCCATGCTTCCAGAGATCAGTAAAATGAGGACCCAGATTGTTAGGTGTCAATATGCTGACTCTGTAAGTAAACCTCTTAGAGAGGGCTTTAAACCATTGTGAAGCAGTATCTAAGTCTAAGTGCTCTTGCTATTTACTCCATTAATCAATCAAGCCTGGGGTTCTCTCTGGAAACAACACTGACCTGTACCTGTTTGACACCATGGTTTCCTTGTTCTCTATTGTATCAATTGCTCTCTGGTTTTAAACTCTTGGACTTGTTTCTATGAACTCTTGTAGCTATGGTTTTCAAAAGATGTTGTTTCGGATCATAGCCAAGAATTCTCTGATGAACCCCTTAACTCTGTCTGCTTTACCAGCCTATCTGCAGCCTCTGTTTATATGCTGAACTGATCACAGCTAAGCTATTAAATCAATTAGAATCAAGGTGCTAATTTGCTCCTGTCCCCTCACAACTCAATATTGTTTAGGTTAGAAAGTTGAAAAGAGAGAAGAAAGGGAGGATAGACATCAAGAAGAAACAACCAAAGAAAAAATAATACAACGAGAAGAACATATTCCACAACAAGG
>JANHFL010002216.1:0-18986 GCA_032468155.1 Oxyrhabdium leporinum
TATTTATTTATTTATTTATTTATTTATTTATTTATTTATTTATTTATTTATTTATTTATTTATTTATTTATTTTATTATCATTATTATTATCATTATTATTATCATTATTATCATTATCATTATCTCTTTTATTTGTTAAACATGAAACTCAGTCAACTGAACATTTAAACATGTATCACAAATATCACTGACTGGCGCTAATGGTTGATACGGGTTGCTGCCAGCATCCTAGGCATCAGCCAAGATGATGATGATGATGATGATGACGATGATTATGCTTATCTGGTAATCAAAAGCACGCATCAGAATCCAGAGAGATGTTGTCATTCCTAGCATTCTGAAACAACAAAAACATAAAGAGAGAAATTTCAGCCAGTTCTGTAAAATGAGCCAAAAGCCTGTCCTACTTGGCCTCTGATTAATCTATCCCAACAAAGATATCTGCTTGAATCTCGTTAAGTGGTCTGGACAAAGAATACCATGCTTTTTTAAAGGTTCCAAATTTCCTCCTTTGCCTTCTTCTCAGTGAGATTAAGATGCTTCTTCTCAAAATAGTATGTATCCTTCATCTCAAAAAGTATGCCAACCTTATCAAGGTGAGGCCCAGGAATCTAATATTGCACTACAGTGGTAGTTTTCCAGTTGCTTAACCTAGACTTAGTGTTTCTACACAATCAGAAACTGTGGTAGTACTTAGTAATATCCTTTTCCTTAACCAAAGTCCTTTGAAAATGTTTACTCACCACTGAACAAAGGTTACCAGTATATTTATTAAAAATTATCCTTTCTGCAGATCCAATCTAATTCATTTATATTGTTAAGTATGACAGGAAGATTAGTGGTGACTATTCTTCTTTTCTTGGCCTAATTCCAGATAGATGGTTCAAAACTCAACCAGTAAAGACATTTTGCAGCATTGCATAAATGCCTTCTTAGCATTCTTAAAAATAGAAACTAAAAGAAAATTGTGATGAGAAAACACAGGACAGTTTCATATAGATATTTTTAATGTCAGTATCACCCAAAACTGGAAGGACATCTGCCTTCCTCGCCACAAGTTATCCGTGTCCAAGAAAGTATGAACACAACTGTTTGTTGCTCTCCAAATTCAACAACTCTCCTTCCTCAGCAATACTTGCAGGGAGAAAAACACTATAGTAGTTGAAAAAGTTCCCATAAAAAAAATTGTTTTAACCCACAACAACACCTGGTATGCATAATACATACTAAGTATTGCGTGGTGTTGCTCTTTGGAAGACTTTTTCCTCTCTATCTTTTTTTCTGTTTGTTTCACAATAGTAAGCCAGACAGACAAGGTTTGTTGTCACCCTGGAGGCAAAGGAAAGTTTTGGTAATCTTCCAGTAGGTGGCATCTATGAACAACCTCGTTTTAATGCAAAGAACCCAGACAGAAGAATTACCAAGCCACTATCTTTAAAGAATCACATTGTTTGTTTCCTTGTGTTACCTGAGAACAGCTGAGCTCCAAGTAGGCGAATCATAGACCATACAAATGAGTGTGATGTTACACACTCATTTCAGTATAAAATTCAGGAGCCACCCTCTTCTTTTTATGTGGCTGAGTAAGTTTCATATTTAAACCAAGAGAATTATTATTGTCATTTGATCTCTACACTCATCTCTCTTAATACTGCAAATAAAAAAAGTTGCAAGCCCATACAGCAAAGAGTATAAATTTAAGTTTAAGAGTATAAGTTTAAACAAATTCATGAAGTCAGTGGTTAAAAACACACATACAAAAACCAGCTTGTATCTTTTAGCTCTTACAATAGAATCATGTGTTAAAGCTGGAAACTAACATTGGCTCTGATGTTTTTATTAGTATGTTTTAATTATCTATAAGGATGTGCATTATATTTTACTAAATCCTGGAATCCAAGATCTATCAGCGTTCCTTTAGGATTCTCTCCAAAATAACAAATTTGGGCCATCTCAAAACTTTGTAATCTGGCATATTAGCATTCACAGAAAGAAAATCTGCAGAAAAGAAAAAAAAATCTCTGCTAAATTTTTCTATGTATGGGAAATAGTAAGATGAGGAAAATTATGGCACTGGCAGGTTCACTTTAATATCTCAGAAGTTAACTCGCCAAGAGTTCTCCAATCACAGCTTTTGAAGAGCACTGAAGTGGCTGGTTTACTCCAATTTGCTTGGGTGCACTTTATGAGATATCTGTCACCTGAGGAGGACTACTGAAGAGCTTGATGGAGGATTTGCTGCTGTGTTGTGTGGCTTCCCAATTCTTATATTTGTAACCAATTTTCCCAACCAACCATTGTTTTTGTTTCCCAGTATTTTCTCTAAATTTTTGTCTTTTGAATTCTAGCATATTCTGTCCTCTAAAACCATAACACTTGTAATAGTGGCAAATATCTGTAGCTTGGGTATAGAATGAGGGAAAAGGTTCATTCTCTGAGCTTGTGGGTTTCTGAATATTTTGTTACCAGGCTAGGTAACATCTTCAGCGGAGTTTAGGGGATGTCAGTATTCTTCTGTTTATAAGGGCTTCAGGTGTGTCAAATGTGACAAGTCTTGTAATGGGTCAGCTGTGAGTCATCAGTGAGTCTTCTGATGGGTCTTGTGATAAGGGGGTTACATCAGGGGTGGGACTCAAAAATGTCAGCAACAATTCGCTGCCCGGTTGATGGGTGGATGTGGCCATGGTGGGCACGGCCTAGTCGCCCTCCTGCACGGCGGGGGGGAGGCATTTTCACCTGCCCCAGCCTTCCCAAACTTCCGGGAGGCCCATTTTTTTCCCCTCCCCAAGCCTCCACACGTGCCCTGCACTTACCTGCATCTAAAACGGGCCACATGCAGACTCCTGGGAGGGGCAGGGTGGGGTGGGCAGGGTCAGCTAGGAGTGGGATTTGGGGGTTCGGCGAACCTCGCAGAATGTTCACTAAGGGTCCGCCCGAACCCCTGCGAGACCCCAGCAACCCACCCTTGGATTACATCAGGTCATTGTGACGTGAACTGCTGGTGGTGTGGGTGTTGCGTGGGTTGGTTGAAGATCAGTGCTGTCTCTGGTTGGCTGTACAGTTGATTTGGATTCTGGGGGGTTCATAGGCTAGTTGTAGGTCAATGTGATGGAATTGCTTGTGGAGTGCCAGGCTTTGATGAACTCATGAGCGTGATGGGTGGTAGTGTGGCTGATGATTTTTGTGCTGCTCCAATTGAACCGGTGCTGTTTGGTGTTGCTGTGGGAAGGATTTGGGATTGTGGCTTTTGACCGGCAGCTGGTGTTCGTGGATGCCAGTTTTTAATTGATGTGATGTTTGTCCCACATAGAATTGGTTGCAATAGTTGCAGTTGATTTTTGTAGATTACATTGTTTCTTTCATCCTTCTGTATTTTGTCTTTGGTTCTGAATAAACAATAAACATGTTATTAGGTCTTATTAGACTTTGGTTGCATAGGTATTCTCATTTCTCTTCCCTCTAGTCTCTTTATAGAGTTAAGACATAGACACCCAAATCATCATATTCCATTTCCAAAAATAGTAGTTATCTTAATTATGCAAATACCTTTTTGACCAGTGTTAAAGCAGATACCAGTGTTCCTTGCTGAGTTCAGGATGGCTATGGGGAAACCAATCTTACCATGCAAGATTATTTATTTGTTTATTAGAAATTGCTTATCAAATCAAAGGTACATTTATGGAATTATTTTTATTACCGTACAACTAGCCCAAAAACTTCTGAATCTCTGCCTCAGATTGGTCAGGATGTATCTTCACAGAAAAAGCAACATGTGCTTTTAACTGGCATCTCATTTTTGCAAACAAACCTGGTTTTGCTCCTTTCCTTTTATAAAATAAAAAACAGAGAGCTAAGCAATATTACTGTAATTATTTATCTGAAATTTATCAGGATTCAGCTCTTTAACAAGATACATTGCACTTATAAATTTAGTCAGTTCTATTAAAAATACAATTTATAGATTTTCCACAAAAGTCCATGAAAGAAAGGAAAAGTAATACTTCCAATCTTGTTATGGACTTGGTCCCATGACAAATCAAGCAGCTTCCAAATGGATATCAGTCAGGGGTCTTTTCTGCCTTGTCAACTTGATAAACAATTTTAATCTAGTTATTTGCAAACGCCCCTAGATTTCCTTATAGCTAACAGTGCTAAAAAAAGAGAATTGCATTTTTCTAATTATCAAATTTCCCAGGACTTCTTGAAAGTATACTATAAAAATCTTATAGCAAGCAAAGTATTTTGGTGATAAACTGACCGGCTCCTCTACAGTTCTACTTTGCTCTTTTAAAATGAATGTTTGAGAAAACTTTGTAAACACCGTTCCCCAGACCTGTGCTGTTTTTAACAGCAAATTAGAATACATAAAGATATATTATTTGAGAAAATATTTCTAACATTATTTCCAGTAGCATTCATGATTTTGGGAGTTCCATTACACTGTTCAAGAAGGAATCTTTTATGTTCTAGCAAAGAGCAAGCTCAATCTGAAAAAAAGAAAGAAATTGGCTTCATTTCATTATTCCCTTTAATATTAAACCCGGGTAGAGTGGGCTGATGACTTTCTAACCAAAAAGGATAACATTCCTAAACAGAGGAATATTAAATTTCAGAGGATCTTCAAGATTTGTAGATGCAATTCTAAATCCTTTTGTGGAGCCACTATCTTATAGACGTTGCTAATATGCAGAATTTGGTTAATACTTGATCTGTCTAAAAGGGCTATTGCGTTGATTGCAAAACAAAAAGCATTTATTAAGAGGCAGTGAAGTCTTTATATACGATAGAGAGAGAAAAAAATGATACATACATTTGGTAACATGCATCAGAAAGCAACAAATCAAACAATAAGAGATATTAATTATATATGAGAATTAAATAATAGAAAACATTGATCCTTGATAACATTCTCCAAATGGTAAATGTATGGGTTACAACCCCCTCTTTCCCAGTCAAGTTTGTATATTTCTTAATTCTTCCAAGTGTATTCAAGGACTTCCAGACTATGCTCCCTGTTGTTCAATTTCTGAAGAGATTAATTCTTTCATGTGAAAAAAAAATGGTTTGGGCTAAAAGCAAAACATGGTTGCCTGAATTTCAAAAGGATACTAACACCTCTTTTATTAAAAAGCTAATGCTGAAGTCTGATATTCCAGGTAACAAAAAGGTGCCTGTGCAACAGTCAGAAACAAGATCTGAAGTTTAGAAATCATTATCACTGAATGCCATTAAGACTTGGCACTATGTCCGATCACTGTAAGCAAACAGGAAGTATGATATATTGTGCTTCAATATATTTTAAATATTTTACCTTCCAGACCACTACCAGATTACATTCACAAATAACAGAAGAACTCCAGACTCTATTTTGGTTGTGACTCTTTGGCTCTGGAATAACTCTCCACCCCACCCCACCCCACCCCATGTTAGAATGTTTTTCGTTGTGAAAATTTAGGCCAATGGTTAAGACCATGCTTTCCAGCCAATCTTCATAACAAAGGTTGAAAAATGATTGGAGGCGACAATTTGAGATTATATGACATTATATATTGCCCTGGATGTTATTTTAAGAGTTTCATTTTACATGAACTGGTTTTAGAAGGATAAGCTACAAGGAAGGAAGGAAGGAAAGAAGGAAAGAAGGAAGATAGATGTTGAGAGCTGCAGGGAGGCAATTGCTTGATCTGCTAAGATAACAGACTGCCTTGTACTTGTCTGTTACATTCAAGATGCATAGAGGGAAGGAGATTTTCTTAGCCATAATGCATTCCTCCCAGCACCAGCCCTAAAATTCTGATAATTATCCTCTAGATGTCAGGTGGGAGGCAGACAAGCTGTCCAGCAACAGGAGGCAACTAGCCAATCACCTGCTCCCCAGAAGAAGGCTGTTTCCTTGCTGGTTCTGTGCAGCCAGCAGGAACCGGCTGTTGTCAGGCAAACCACATCTGTGCAGTAAGAAATTATACTTGCAGTGCAGAAGAAAAGAAAATGACAGCCAGCAGATCTGAATGCAGAAGGCTGCAAATACAGACTTCTGCTCTGTGACTCAGTCCTGACATCCAACACTGCATGAAATCCAAGGTGCAGTTAGTAAACAATATAAACAGGTTATTCAGGTGATAGTTGAACAGTGCTGCAGCTGCCCAGGAATAAATCATATTTGATGAGGGTTTTTTATTTAGCAGATAGGGATTGGATTGCTCGGCAGATACTCATCCATAACCGTCAAACATAAGCAAGAGGGGAAGTCCTTCCTCCTTTATTCTCTCCTTATTAAATCTATCATTATCCTTCTCAGATGCTTTTGAGCAAGTACAGGCCAGAAAGATTAGTTTCCAGACCCAGGAGTGAATCTCATAATGTGCACATATATCTGAACCAGACATAAAATGTACTTATATCTACTGAATCGGTAGCATCCAGATGGCAGCCTTAACAGCCGGTTTCCTTGCAAGCTTTCAGATCCATACACTCACACGTCAGCACTGTGGTATAGGAGAGAGTGCTCACCGGTACTGCATATCTCAAGGATACCTATTATATTTGAGCGCACTTTAAATTTGAAAGAAATGGCAGAAATTTTTGGGGGGAAATGCTTCAGACCTCATACAATAACAGCACCTTTTATTACGCTTGGACGAAAAGACACTAAGTCTTCTTTTTAAAAAATAATCAGGATGATGTAATCAACAGCAGAGAAGATTGCACACAGTCACATAGATATTTGGGTTGCCTAGACCCTAAAAATAATTTTAAAAAATTTAAACCCACAAAATGGGGCGCTGACACAGGTAAATCTTTTCTGGTGATTTCCGTGTAGAAATTAAAATTTGGAAATTCTGTATCTTTAAATATAGTTCGTAGCAGAGAAAAATTGGGCAACTTGATTAAGAAGTGACACAGATAAATTAGTTATATTGAATAGAACAGGTTGTCATTACAATGGGAAGAAAAAGTTACAATTGCCGAAACTCCTTTTCTATGCTCTTAATGTAACGATTATGTTTATTGATATCTAGTCATACTACAAATGCTCCATTTGGTTAATGTTCTGTTCCTGACCAATCACGTAAACTAAGATTAGGCTGCAACAATTTATTTCATTTGAAAGCAAAAAACTGCAGGCAGCACAAGCATTTGTACAACTGCGTGCACGGTGAGCGAAGTCCCAAACACTGGAACAAACAAGACTGCCTACAGCAAGTCCAAGCCCACAAGAGAGGCAGTAGCATTGTCAAAACAGTCAAGGCATTTACTGGATGGAGTTCATGGGATAGTTATTCACCGGTCAGAGTAGCAAAGCCTCTGGATGTATAGGTAGTCCTTGACTTACAACAGTGCATTTAGTGAGCATTCAAAGTTACAATGGCACTGAAAAAATTGACTTCTGACCATTTTTCATACTTGTAACCATTGCAGCACCCCAATGGTCACGTGATCGAAATTCAGATGCTTGGGTACTGGCATATATTTATAATGGTTGCAGTGTCTTGGGGTCCTGTGATCACCTTTTGCAATCTTCTGACAAGCAAAGTCAATGGGGAAGCCAGATTCACTTAACAACCGTGTTACTAAATTAAGCTGCAGTGATTCACTTAACAACCAGGGCAAGAAAGGTCATAAAATTGGACAAAATTCACTTAACAACTGTCTCGCTTTGCAAGAGAAATGTTGGGCTCAATTGTGATCATAAACGGAGGACTACCTGAACTAGTTCTGAAGCAGGCGCACACCCAGAATCCAGGGTGAAATGGCTGTCCTCAGTGGAGATGTACTGGCTAGGTGGGACCCTGATTTAGGGCAACCACTAGGTAAGAATCAGTTAGAGATAATGGCACTCTTGCCAAGCAAGGAAGTGTGCTAAGTGCCACTATTTTGTTCTCAGAGGTGCACAGTGTATCCTGTGTTGCCTGGGATTAATTCCCTTGTTATCTGACTGCCTATCCAGCTGTTCTGAAAGATTTCTGGCAGAATCTGCTTCAGCTCGATTACTTCCTGGTTCCCAAAGCTATCATTCACGCAGTATGTCTGAAGTGGGCTCTTCAGCATCAGATTCCTCAGAAACCAAGTCAGGCATGACACTGTTCCTCCCCCTGATTTCCCAGAGCCCTCTGGGAATTTCCTGACCAAGGGCCTGGGTTTCAAGGGAGAGCACCAAAATGAGAGTTGCATCAGCCACAGGGCACAGATTTGCTCCATGTCTTCACACAAGGACTTCTCTGGTCTGCGATTATTAGCCCTGCAAGGTAGTCCAAATAAGAAGTCCAACCAGCATTACAAATGCAACCAGGTTTACGTTAATAGAATCTTGCAAGACTGAAAGCATTTTTTTCTCTCCTCTCCTTTCACTCTCTGGGGAGGGTCCCTTTCTTGAAACGTTTCCCGTGCCATCCCACCTTTTGTGAGCTGAGACATCTTTCACACGCAGGTTGTCCAGTCTGCAGCTGTCTCTCCTGTCTCCCAGAGTCATTCTCACATACCATTACAATAGTCCTTCCAATCTATGAAGTACCCAATATAGGCAGTCCCAATGATGGAAGGTCTAGATTCTCTAGAATGTATATCAAGTCATATTTGAGTGCCTCCAGAATTAATACAGTTGGCAGAAGCGGTGTAGCATGATGGCATGGGCTCAAGGTAGCCTCAAGAGGAATGAAATCTGGAATCTACCTTCATCATCAAAAGCTGCTTGATCCTGTACACAATGTTGATTAAGTCTCTATAGGAAACAAGTCTAGGAAGCAATGGTCTACTTTTCCCAAAGGCCATGGCATTGCCATATGCGTTGTCAACATCCACACCAAGTGCCCCGTTACCAGGGAAGCACTAGACTGCCAATGCTAATCAATGAAAACTTTGCAGGCTTCTCGGCATTTTGGAGTTGGACTTGAAGGACCTGGTGGCTTGTGATTTCTGCAGCAGCTTGCTTCTGGCCAAAATAGAGAACGTTAGTTGTAGTAATAGGAAACATTGAGTTGGAAATCATAATTCGCCACAAAGAGTGCCATTTGACTGCACACATGCTGGGCATTGTTATATACAAACTCTGTAAAAGTCAGTAGCTGCACTTAATTGTCCTATTGGTACTTTGTCAAGAATCTCTATATACATCTATAAAACTGAGGGTGGAGTGCCAATAGCATGGATCTGGAAATCCAGATTTTCAAACAGCACCTGCTTAAATTAGGTAAGTAAATGGTGGACTGCAATTGGAAATCAGATTCTAGCAATCCATGTGGGCAAAAAAAATGTTCTGTAAAAAGAGCTGAGCCATCTCCTGTGCTATGGACTGAACTCTGAGCAAAACACAAAATGCACCCAAGTAATGTTCAGTATTTCTGGGGGTTTGGGCTGTTGTTGTTTTTTGTATATGTTTTATTTGCAGTTTTTCTTTAACAACCAACATATCTTGTGGACAGTGTAATGACTGGGCTCATACATTTTTACACAATGCTAACCATAATAATACAATTACATATACATAGTTTTTTTTATCTTCCAAATTCTAACCTTGATATACTCATTATATTATTTTATGTATCAATAAATATACTAATTTTCCAATTTATACTTATCCCCCCCCCCCACTTGTTATGGTTCTTTCATATTCTTCTCTTTATCTTTAAACCTTACTATTCTCTCTCTATGATTCTTTATCGCTTTTTCCAAAAATATATTAAAGGATCAATTACCTTTCTTCATACAATATGTTTGTTAACCCATTAGGTCACCAATATTTTGATATTTTAAATATTAAAATCCACCAAATTTCCAATATCTTAGTTTTCTATAAACACCAATAAAACCAATTATTAATAAAATTTAATTGGTCCCGGGATTATATCTCTAAATCCCCTGGGTTTGTAATCCTTAAAAGCTATAAATTCCAATATATTTTTTACACAGTTAATCACAATAATTTAAATATGCCTAATCACAGTCTTCTACCTCCTAATCTTAGTATATTTGTGAATATAATAAATTCTATTATATATATGTGTTACTATTTTCTCAATTTATACTTTCTATTTATTTCTATTAGTTTTTAATACCATCCCACTATTACACAATATTATGTCTCTATCTGTCATCTCACTCTTTTTAGAATTTCATCATTTATTGACTTTTTGATAATTCTCTTATATTTCTCTCTTGGGATCCTACATTTCTTTCTTACATTTTTACATAGTCTGAATATTCCCTCTGCCTCATCCCGTATATCTCCTTCTGCTGCATCATTTGGATGCCCATCCATAGCCCCTTCATTGTTTTTGGGAAGTCTTCCTCTTGTTTCTCTGTGCTATTGTAAGCTCTTGAGGGATTATCTATTGAATTCTTAATATTGTTATTGTCTTTTCATTGTTTTTATTTTCTTGTAGCTTAATTTTGATTTGTCTCCTCTACCACTCCTTCTGATTTCTCATCTATCTTCTGAATATTTTGTTCATCTTTTCCCACCATTTGTTAGAGGTCTTTTACACTCATTTCTTTATCTTTGGGCAACCCCATCATCTCCTTATGATTCTTTGTCACACTCTTATAAAAGCTTTCTTAGAGTTTACAGCAATCCAACCAGCACGCAAGTAAATAATTCAGCAGGATTCATTTATAGAAGGAACTTGTTTATATACAATAATATAAAACATGATGCATGTATACAATACTTGCAACATTGTAGCAAGTACAAGGACAAGAAGCAGAAACAATCAGAGCCACCAGAACTCAAAATTACAGAAGCGCTATATTTATGCAGACCAGATACCCTAAGCCAGGCCCAGTCTCCAAGCTGTCTGACATGGCTCACAACAGGAACTGTTTCTTAGTCACCAAACATTGGCTGACTTGTTGTTATGGCTATCCCAGCTCATAATTTCTTATATACTGACAAGCTTTTAGCCATCCTTAACATTTCTCCATAGAACTTTATTGTCTCCTGCTGAGTCATTTTGTATCAAATTAATAAATTAAAAATTAATGTAATATCCCAATATGTAAAAATTCCAAAAAAGTCCATTGTTAATAAAATTTATCAATCCCCAAATTTTTCTTCCAGATCCCCTAGCTTTCTAGCCCTTAAATGCTATAAATTTATACTTTACAGTCTTTATAGTTTCCAATTTATACCTTCCCAATTGTCCAAATTTTAAAGTCTTATTTTCTTATTCTCTTTTCGGTTTTCTTCTTTTGCCTCATAGGATGATCTACCAAATGATGTTAGTAAGTCAAATCCAGCCTGGCCCATCAGGTTTCCTCACATCTTTCAAACCCACCTTTCAATGAACAGTTCAATAAGGTTTTGGTATTTATGGTTCAGTTGCTTTAAGAATCTTCAAACAGCTCAGTAAATATTTCCAAGCCTTCAAGTCGCCTAATAAGATACAATCAAGGTCAGATAGTCTTCCAGGTGTTTACTTTCTTCCTTTCATCACTTTCAGTGAGACTTCCTACATTGCAGTAATCTTCCTCCAGTAGAAGGCTCCCCTGCTCCCAATTCTGGCATTCAACGAAGTGTAAAAGTCAAAACAGCTGACTGTCAACCATTCGGGCATTAAAATAGTTTAGAAAGGCAATTTCTCCCAATAATGCCTTTTCACAATTTAATTCAGCTTTTTCCAAGCTTTGTATATTTTAAAGCATCCTTTAAATTTTTCTTTTGTTTCTGAATCTTTGATCTTTACTCTTTAATCCTTCTCCATAAATCCAATCGCCGCTTTCTTTACTATTTGGAGAGTGTTTTTTATAAATTTTAACTTGCGTTAAATCTTTAGGATAGAAGTTGGAAGTTATCTCACCCAGTTTCACTGCTCTGTCCATGCACTGCTCCAGCATAAAATCTTAGTGTCCTGGTTGTCGCAGCTTGTGACAGACCAAAATGGCCGTTGTCCCTGCTGCCGCTCAGGAGAGCTTTCTTCGGATCAATGAGGAAATTGTGGTTTCTTCGTGATCGACGAAGCACCTCTCCTTTCACCACCCCTCCAGGGTAGCTTAACCCCATAGGGTCTCCCGGCAAGCATTTGCCAGCTGCATTTCACGGAGCCTGGTGGAGCTCTAGTATTTTCCAGCCATTCTCGCTGTGATGTCAACCGGAAGTCAGTATTTGGGGGGTTTTGAAGGACCACAAAGACTTGGCTTTTGGTGAAGGTGACTGAAGATCCCTTTCCTTCTTTTTCTTTGTTGCCATCCAGATGTGTAATCTCTGCCATCCTTTTTTGTTTCCTACTTTTTAAATGTTTTTAACTATTCACATAGCACAGTCCATTTGAGGAAGCTAACGAAGAAGCAAAATAAAAGGCTGATGCAAATAACAATACTATTCAAATAGGTGTGGTTGTTTGATTACTGAGAGTAATCAAGTGGGATGTAGCAGTTAAGGTAAAGGACTAAAAGTGGGGAGACTCTGAGCCTAATTTACCATAGAGAATCTCTGGATGACTCTGGGCCTATAGCTGTCTCTCAGCTCAATATATCTCACAGAATTGGTATGGGGGGAGGGAGCACATATGTGCTGCTTTGAACTCATGAAACTAAAAAGAATGATTCCTCACCCTCTTTCATTTTAAGAATATTATTACAACAAATTTTTTTTAGTCTAATACAGTATCAGAAAGCCTATTGTTATTAAAAAAAACCCTGTTGAAATGAAAAATGAGATACATCTGAGTGGGAGGCCAGTTTCTTCCCTAAGGAGTCACTCTGCTGCAGTGAATTCAGGGACTGGTATTGAAATCAGGCACTGAAAGTTCATTTTACTGATGACACAATGAATAACTAGTTATTCTGCCTATTCTTATACATTTGGTGACTGTTGGGTAGAAAGAAATATTCTCTCTCCCTCTCAGTATGCATCTCAGAAATGAATGGTAACCATTTATATAATTTGTTAAAAAATGAAAAGATGAACTTCAGAATACTACTGAGGGGGTGAGCCAAATTAATTTATTTCTGTCTGAAAATCTCATCATTTTCAATGTTAAACTTATCCCGAATACTGTCTCTTAGACTTACAGAATGATAGAATACAAACAATAAGATTTAAAAAGATGACTGCTACAAAGTATCTCTACATTCTTAATATATGTCAGTAGTATTATCCCAATACTGCTGAACACTAATAGCTTTCATTCTGCACATACTAAGGGGGATGGAAAGAAAACAGTTCATGATACAATTGGACTAAACTTTTATTTCTCTCTGTGAATAGTGAACAACTTTCAGTAGACAACTGTCATAGGCAAAATCCATGCTAAATGTTTTGGGAATGGACCCTTAAGGTTGCGAACTGTATAAAACTGTATCACACTTGTGGTTAGGACTCTGGGGGAAAAGAATTTAGGAAGATGTTTTTAACTACCTTATGATCATCTATGGCATGCATAACAGCTTTTGTTCCCCATTCAGAATGGTGGGAAACTGTTGTCATTTTTAGCAATTTTTGTTAGAGGATATGAGAATGAGGACCACAAAAAGGGACTTAGAGTCTACATACTGACCGCTTACTGTGAATATTGTGCCAATTAAAGAGTTTGTTGATTGGGGGGGGGACAAATATGTTGAAGAAGCCCGTTATGTACATCAGTATTAATGAATTTATTTCCAAAGGTAAACATATAGAACCGCCTATTCACAATATCTGAATACAGTTGCTTCCTTCGAAATAAGCACAAGCACATTTATGACCTATTTAGAATTGCAGTCTAAATAATACCGATAACAATAATAATATTCTACTTCGAAGCTAGCCCATTTCATTAAGCGGCTTACTCCCAAACCACGTGCAATGGATTTTCTTTTAAACATCTGTGTACTCCTTTCATTACCCTCAGCATTGAATTTATTCCAGGAATAAATTTACACAACTCCGTTCTTAACTGTATGTACGAAACGCCCCCTTCTTTTGTATAAGAACATTTGGAGCCCAATATCTTTTTAATGTTTAAAACTCTAGTTTGTATTAAAAATATTAGCTCAAACATGTATTTCCAAAACTTTTAGCACAAATTGTGCTATCAACCGACTTATCACGGTAAATAGGGTTTACTGAGCTGATGACCTAGAAAAACTCAAGGGACAATAAACGTCTTCGGATTTTAAGGCATCACAAGCACTTTCCATTCTGCTGCAAAAGACGGCATGGCAGCATTTCGGGAAACGGTTGCATCACCGTAGAAAATATTCAAACGTTACACAGCAGAAAGCTGCTCCTTTCCCATTTGAATGTGTGCAATATCACCTAAGAAACAAACATAAACTCTTTCAATGGACTATAAAACAAGCTGCGCTATCAGTCCCCTTTCTCCATTAAGACAGCCCAGCCTACTCGACACGCCCGCCCGCCCCCCGAAAATGGCAGCCTACAACCGGAAGTAACGACGTCACGTCATTGTTTTTCAAAAGCTCATCTCTGTGGTTAAGTTAAGCTTACGCAACTTCCGTATTTTTTTAGCTGGAGAACCCGGATGGAGACGACCGACTCCCGAGGGGCAGCGCGTCTCACTCCAAGGGCGCCTGCGCCTACGGCCGAGGAGTGTAGGCGTTCTATCGAGAGAATTGCGCCGAGCCGGCAGGCAGCAGCACTGAGGATCGGTGCGCAAGCGCGGTGGAGGCAGGCCGGGATTTAAAGGGGTAGTGTTCGCGGGTGCTGCCCCTTCGGGGGTGGGGGGGAAGTCTCAGTTCGGCGTTTTCAGAGGCGAGTGGGCTTTGTTCCTCCTGTTTGGGAAACATGGTTTGCGGGGGCTTCGCCTGCTCACGCAATGCTCTGTGCGCCCTCAACGTCGTTTACGTGGTGAGTATGACAACCGGACGGACGGCTGTTTTGCTTCTTCCCGGGCAGAGAAGAGGAGCGTGGAGTTCCTATGAAGGGAAGGGGGGGGGGCTAGATCCAGCGGGAGGAAGACTGGGCTGTGTGCTTGTGTGTGCGCTTGTGTGTGTGTGTGCATGATGATGGGGGTGGGTGGGAGAACCCCACCCATAATAGGATTGCTGGGTGCCCCGGGAGGAGCTTGGATTTGGGGGGCCAAGAGATCTGGCCGGGTCTTTTTTCTGATTGTGTTCTTGAGGGTGTGTGTGTGTGTGTGTGTTGGAAGGGAGCTGGCGGTAATTTTTAGAGGAAAATAAGTAAGAGCTTTGTGAAGGGATGACTTCACTGCTTCTGCCTAGAACAATTGCCCCAATCTGGTGACCTTCGATTGTGTTGGAATGCAGGCAGTCCTCGATTTACGACCACAACGGAGCCCAGAGTTTATGTTGCTAGGCGAGTCATTTCTTCAGCGAGCTTTGCCCCGTTCTACGACTTTTCTCGCCACATTTGTTAAGTGAATCACTGCAGTGGTTAAATTAGTCACACGGTGGTTGAGTGAATCTGGCTTCCCCATGGACTTTGCTTGTCAGAAGGTCGCAAAAGATGATCGCATAACGCAAAAGATGATCGCATAACCCGGAACACTATGACCGTTGTAAATAGGAACCAGTTGTCAAGCAACCGAATGTAAATTGTGTGACCATGGGGATGCTGCAATGGTCATAAGTGTGAAAAATGGTCATAAGTCCCTTTCGCTGCCATTGCAACTTCAAACGGTCACTAAATGAACTGCTGTAAGCCGAAGACTGCCTGTACAGTCTCCAGAATTTCTAACTAGTATGGCTGGAAATGTTGAGGGTGGTTGTGGTCCCCTAGAGCAAACCAGATGGAGGAAGACTAAGATTAATCTGAGAGAGAACGCATGGTAGGAAAAAGAAATTTATTTTGTCTGACTGTTTTTATGGGCCAGGAAATTATAGTATAATAATAAGAGAAGCTATAAATCCTGCATACTTTGTTTGCAAGCATTTTGGGGGAAGGTGGTGAGTGGGTAAAGGATTAACCCCAGAAGAGTTGGACTAAATATATGTCTTGTCAGGATTGCATGGAATGAGAAGCTTGTGATATTTACCTAAGAAAACTTGAAATCTTGCCTCAAATGTTTCCTTCACTGCTAGGAACTGGTTGAACCTTCTCTTCTTGTTTGCTGACCTATGTTTTGTCAGATCTGGTAAATAAGTTACAAAGATTATGTGTCATTTGATTGGGTCCCTGGCTACACTGCAGGAACATCTGGGAAACTTTGAAGAAATAAGAATTGCCAGTACCTAACTCAAAAAAGAGCAGAACAGAAAATGACTGGTTTAATAGCATTTTAATAGTTTTCCTTGTACAAAGACAGAAAATGTGTGGTTTTTATAACTGCATATATGTTCTATTTAAAAATGCAAGACTACATTAGGGAGGCCGAGGTTCTGATCCATCCTCAGCCACAGAAGTTCATTGGGTAACGGGGCATCTCAGTCTCTTGCAATGCAACCTGCCTCACATGATGGTGATAGGGAAATTGGAGAAAGGAGTGCTATGTGTGCTGCCCGAAAGGTGGGTTATAAACAAATCAATAAATGAACTTTTCTCCTCCCTTTGAGAAAGACAAGAGGCCTAAGGTAGATTAAGTAAGGATAGTAAGAATTTGTTGGAATTCATATGTTCTGCTGTAAGAAGTCTTGCAGTGCTGGAATTCTCAGTGAAAGAAAGAACTTTAAAAGGTCCTGAGACTGATTTTAAATAATGCAAGTTACATTCGACATCAATGGACAGAATCTTTATAACGGAAGAAACCTGTTTAAAACTATAAGAAGTGGGCAGATTCTGTGTTGGATAACCCCATTCCATTTTCACAGAACAGACAACTCGGCCGCATTTTTCATGCAATTAGAAATTTTTAGAAGCAAAGCTACTGCTGTCAAAGCAGATTACATGTATTTGTTGCTTTAGATATTACAACCTAGACAGTGGAAGATCATGGCCAGAAGAGAACACTGGGTCAAGCTAGCATTAATGCTTCATTACACAACCATGGGATGGTATCTGCCTGACAATTCTTCTAAAAATAATAGACAAAATAACAGAGCTATAAGGAACTTTGGAGGTCTTCTAGTCCAACCCCCTGTTCAAGCAGGAGACCCTATACCATTCCAGACAAATGGCCACCCAGTCTCTTCTTAAAAACCTTTAGTGATGGAGTACCCACGACTTCTGAAAGTAAGCCATTCCATTGACTAATCTCACTGTCAGGAAATTTCTCCTTAGTTCTAAGTTGGATCTCTTTGATAAGTTTCCATCCATTACTTCTTGTCCTGCCTTCAGGTGCTTTGGAGAATATGTTGACCCCCTCTTCTTTGTGACAGCCCCTTAAATATTAGAAGCTTGCTATTATATAATGTATGTTATATCATATTATTTATTTTAAGGCACTGTTGAGTACAAATGCAGATGCTTGAACTTGCAAGAAAGGAAAAAAATGAAATGCTTTGTACTCTGTTTGAAAAGGGAGTGTGTTCCTCCTTTTCAAAATTGGCTAGAGACCCTTTTCAGCATAAAGTTTCATGTTCTGTTAAATGGGGTTAAAGCATCACTCACACATTGTCTTTATATGTGAGCCTCCATCCTGGATTACCTCTGCCCAAATGGCCACATATTTTTTGAAATTTTAAAATATGCAAGTTGATCCACACAAAGACTGACCCATCGTAATGGCCAGGCCTAAAATATAATTATCAGAAAGTATGGTGGGTAGGAAATCATTGGGGTTATAGTGTGGGGCGAAGGGAGAGAATTAAATTTCTTTCCCCCAAAATAGTTGTCATTCACAAGCCACAAACATCTTATCCAAGATGAAAGCATTATTTTCCTTTATGGGCATCTCTGCAGCTGATTTGTACAACTATATCCCTTCCCCCAATTATTTATTTTGTGCTGTCCAATGATAAAATCCACCGCTCTGCTGCCCAGAAAAAAAAAGTTAAAATAAAAGAGAAGAATGGGATTACTGTATGACGAAAAGGTGAAAGAAGATGACCCCCATTGACTGCATTTGGTCTGGCGGCTTCTGGTCCCCCACTCATGACTTCAACGAACAAATACTGAGTAATAACCATCTTCATACAGTTTGAAGGCATTTGATATTTTTCAGTCAAATGAATTTCATTTGTAGCCAACCAGATTTATTTTGACACATATCTATGCTTGATACAAGTTGATACATTGTAAAACTTCATCTAATGGAGCATCCAGTACCTGAGCTAAAATGGACCTCATCTGCAAATGTTTGTAGCAAAGGCTTTACTTATTTCTGCATCAAAGTAAATGTGGTTAGTATATTTCCCTGCATAATTTTACAGTTTCTTTGCTGCTTTAAGAAATCAAGTTTCTAGCATTTGTTAACCCATTTCCACAAACCAGATGTATAGATAGAAATAGTATAGAAAATCTAACCCACTGCAGATTTCCAGAGAACAAATGGCAAACTCCACTAAAAGCAGATCTGACAATTGCAGCAGTAGACCAGCTCTCTGTAATTCATTTCCAGATGAGAAGACTTGAGATCACCCACAAGTGCTCCAAACAGTTGCTCCTTGTGAGGAGAATGCAAGATGGCAGCAGATTTAGACTTCTGGGAGACTGGAAGGAATAGTCATCCTTTTGCTCAAACCACAGTTGGTACCTTCAAAAGGATACTTGGGTTTGCATGCTTCCTTTTCTAATCACTTAAAGAAATTACTTGTTAACCACTTTTCAGATTAGAAAGTTTTGGATTAATAAGCTTTATAGCCCGAGGTGAATTTCCTCCAATCCTTAGCAAAATAATTTTTAAATACAAGTTTGAGGAACTTTCACTATTCCAAAAATATTTTGGAATAAACAGCAAAAGGTGATTAGAAATTTGATTTTGGGAAGTTAAAAATGGATTAAAGATACAGATGGATTTGAAATGAGATTTTGAAATTAATTGAATAAATCCTTCTGGTCAGAAAATGGCTTATGTTTGGAATTCTGAGAAAAAAAACATGTTAGGATGGGACTTTGAAGGTTGGTCATGGGAGGGAGTTAAAAGGAAAAATAGGTAGTTCTCAACTTACAATCATTTGTTTAGAAACTGTTCAAAATTGCAGTGGCACTAAAAAA
>JANHFL010002216.1:26637-51030 GCA_032468155.1 Oxyrhabdium leporinum
TGGGATTTGAACCGCTAGATTGAATCAGCAGAAGTGGCCTGCAGTTCAACACTCTAACCACTGCGCCACCTAGGCTAGATACCAGAATATATCCGAATGTACAAGGAGCCATCCAGCTAGAGATTATATTAGTGATAAAGCTCCTTCTTCATTTTCATATTTATGTGGGCAAATCTACTGAACAGAAATTGTTAGTGTGCTTTGGATAAGGTACAGTAGTTGGTGAGTCTGTTTTTAGAATTATGTATTGTAGCTAAATGTTTGCTTTTGGGAGACATGATTGGTATTCTTTGGTTTTATGTCCTTTAATGTGGTATGTCTTTATGGACTTGGGTAGCCTTCTACTATAAATAAATAAGGCACGGGGTGGTATTTTCTTCTTGTAACTTCCATCCACCGTGCCAACATCATTTGTGGGAAGAGTTTTCTGGATATGTAAAGGACTTAGTAGGAATACATTTTTGTAAGTTATTCATTGAACTTTGATGATAGGGCAGGAGAAGGTATGGGGAACATGGAAGCAGTTGTTCTTGTTTCCCCACAAGATTTTAATACTTTCTCAGTGATGGATATATTGATTCAAGTAGTAGCAGATTGTTGATATAACTAATGACTTATTTTAAAAAAATCATTAATCAAATCAGTATAACTTGATTAATGAGTTATGAAAAAGAAAGAAAAGAAACCTTGTCATCCATAAAGAGATGCCGTGCTCTTCGGGATAAGAGGAGGAGTCTTGATACAATCTCAGCAGTAGTGATGGATAGAAGTTGGCTTGCCAAGTTTTGTTGAAGAATGGTCTAACGAAAGAAGACTGAGGCAGAGTTCATACCATACTGTACCATGATGTGGTTGATTTGGTTTTGGGTTTAGTCAATTGTGCACACCCAATAATTGTAGATTATAAACCATTGTTTATGCTTAATTCAGGGCTACACAGCTTATGTCACTTGAGGCTTTGGTCCAAAAGTAGCTAGAACCCAAAATTAAAATGAGGTAGATGTTTGGTGACAGCAGCTGAATTTTTAAGAGGTGAAATAAATGTCCTATAGCTCTGCAATTTTTAAAGTACCAATTCTAATCCTTAAAATTCTTCCCAACTTGAAAAGTTTCAAAACAGCGTATTAATTTTGGAGCCCTAAAAGAGGACTGAAAGGCCACATTTGATTCATAGGTTGCATTTTTTGCACTCCTGCCTTTATGTTTTGTGGAAACCAACCAAGCTAATTAACACAGGAATCCAGACTGATTCTTGAGCTGCAGCTGGTTTTCGGACTGATACAGTTTTGTTTCTTAGAAAGGTTGGGGGTTTTTTTGTTTGTTTTTTTTAAGAAAAAGGAGTGATTTCAAAAGAACCTTTAGGAGTATTTCAAGGTCTTCGTGTTTCTGTGCAGAGCCTGGTTATCAGCATTACTAAAACCACAAAAATCTGAGAAGAAGCCTTTTGAAACACTGTGGCTAGTTGTTGACCATTCAAAATCTGCTTATGAAGCATAAATCACCTTGTTTTATTGTAACAACCTTCCCCCACTTCCGACAGCAACGTCTGTTTTCTTGTGGATTTCTCAACAGGATTAGCCTGCTCATGAATGAAAGACAGGTAGTGTAAGTGGTATCAAGCAACTTCCTTATTTGCCCAGAAAGCTTGAAATGAGAAAATACTGATGCAACAGGAAATAACAGTCAATGCTGCTGTGCGTGCCAAGACATCGCTGACACATACAGATTGTACTTTAGACCAAAAATAGTCACCTTTGAGTTCGGCTCAGCAATAGTTAACCAACAAAAGGGCTATCACAAGAAAAGTTATAGAAAAGCCAGCACCTTTTTCCTTTACGATAATGGTAGAGAGGAAAATGTCAGCTGCAAAGTCTGAATTGGTTTCTGGATTTTCTGGATTCTTTCTTACATACGAGACCCATGATTGATTTAAGAGTTTATTAATGAGTAGGGCAAAAATATCCTTCTCTGGATGCCATCCTTAAGAAACTACTCTGAGCTAGATGAACAGTAGTTTATCTTTGATTGTTTGAAATATCCTGTGTACCTGGATTCCTCATGTTAAAAAATGTCATTCCCAATCTTTCAAAAGTATTCCCACTTTTGTAACCTTCTTGGACGAATCTATATTGATTTTGAGAATATTTTACTTCCTGTTAATTTGCTTCGTGTAACTATCATTTTATCTGTAACAGTTTTATTTGCTGTTCACAAACTATATTTCTTCCTGAGACGTTCCTTAATTGTATCTTCAGTATATGATAATTCTAGGGCTAATCTTTATTTTCCAGTTCGGAATTTCCTGTGCATGCCTGGCACTGAAGACACATAAGCAGGTAAGTCTGTCTTTCTGCCCAAAGTTTTTCATTCAGTTTTTCTGGCTATATTTAGCCTGCACCGCAGCAAATTTAGTTTCAAAAAATGGCCTTTTGTGTTTAGTCCCGTCCTTTAAACAAACAAAGGAATAAGAAATGGAGCAACTAGCAAGATATCCCACCCAATCCCATGAGCAGGGTGAGATTTGTGACTTCCAGCCCATTTGCTTTGATTCCTCAGACTTCTGATACAAATAGAGATACTGAATGTGGAAGTTGTGATTTGGCAACTTTAAGGAAGGGAACTGTTAGAATCATCCTTGTTGGGTCAACAAAAGTATAAGCACAGGGTAAATTCCCTCTTTGTTTTCCAAGCTTAGTAACAGGAAGACTTTTTTCTTGACCCAAGCATCATGTTAATCTTGCATTTGTTGCTGTGTATGTCCGTGTGTGTGCAGCATGTCCTTCAGCCCAATTGTGTAGCTGTTTAATTATCCACCCAGTTTAATATGTATACATTAATATATAAATACTGAATCCAATGCCTGGGTTGTGGTGCAGTGATTAGCTTAATACAGTAGTTCTATTCATGGAATGTGCTGTGGCCAAACAAATCACATTAAGCAAAGATCTGTTGGTTTGTGCAACATGTTAAGATAATGACTGACTTCCCACAACATAATGAGCAGGAAACTACTGAACCACGTTTATTCTAGCACGTCGAACAAATGCAGCCAGTGAGCGCATTTACTTTTCATTTAATTTGACTTCTGTCATTTAATTAAGTTTCTATTTTGTGCAACTTCCTATTCCTCAGTTGCATGAGACAGTGCCCAGATTTTTTTTTGCTGCACCACTTGGGAATTCTGGAGTTGTGCAATGCATCAGGAGGGAGACAGGTTGGAGAATATGCCTAAGCTGCTGTCTCACAGACATTTCCCACAAGGTAGCTAAGTCATACAGGTGGTCTTCGATTTATGACCATAATTGAGCCCAGAATTATGGTTGTAGGTCATGCCAGTTGTTAAACAGGTCATCATGTGATTATGCCTCGTTTTATGTCCTTTTTTGAGTTTGAATTCAGATCGTAAGTAGTCCTGGGGAAGTCTGCTGTAAATTCAGTTGCTAAGGAATTGGTCATAAGTTGAGGACTATCTGTAGAAGATTAAAATTTTAACACACTTGGCTATATGGACAAAAATTAAGAAGCCCTTATGTCATGTCACTGAAAATTCCATTTTATGACTGGCTTTCAAAATCCCTCTCTCTCTCTCTCTCTCTCTCTCTTCTTCCAGGAAAGTCTTTTGAGCGGTACCTGGAAATTACTGAATGACAATACCAGGATATCGTTGGAAAACAAATTAAATTGCTGTGGGTTATTCAACAAAACTGAATCTGCTGAGCTGTTTAAGAGCGATGTTGACAATTGCAGTGCAGTAAGTGTACACTTTGGGATTCTTAGCCCTATGGAAGAGATATTTAACTTGTAAAAGATATATGCTCTAATTAAAGAGGTTTAATATGCTGGAAATGATGAGTAAGGATTAAGGTGCATTTGCTGCTTTGGGCTACTGGCTCATTTCCTAAAGCATCCATTGCTGATACAAATCAGCTGTAGCACCCAAGATAAATTTAAAAATAAGATTCCTATGCATTGGAATTTGGCCATATCTATTGCTTCAATACAGGGAATTTTAAAGAATAGACCATTCCCAATTTCTAATGTATGATAGCTATGCCTTTAACTGAAAAATGAAACATGCTATAATAAAACTTTTACTTTGAGAAAATGATACTTAGAGAACTAAAAAGATTTAGCATTAAATTCACTTAGATGTAAGATGCAAAATATGTGTAAGAAAAACAGTCCTAGTTTAGTGACTGTTCAAAGTTAAAACGGCACTGGGAAAAAAAGGTAACTTATGACTGTTTTTCATACTTACAACCATTGCAGCATCCCCATGGTCACGTGATCAAAATTCAGACATTGGGCAACTGACTCATATTTATAACAGTTGCAGTGTCCCAGGGTCATGAGATCAGCTGTTGTAACCTTCTGGACAAGTAAAATCAACGGGGAAGCCAGATTCACCTAAGAACCCTGTTACTTAGTAACTGCAATGATTCACTTAACAATGCTGGCAAAAAAGGTCATAAAATGAGGCAAAACTCACTTAGCAACTAATTTTGGGCTCAATTGTGGTTGTAAGTTAAAGACTACCTGTAATATGGGCTGTAACAACCGAAAACCCAACAGTTCTTCAATATTTTTTCCCACCCATCATACTTTTACCCTTCCTAGTTTTTCACCACCCTAGAGGTAAGACTTTCCACCTCAAGTCCTTCCAGATTATTCCCATGCAATTCTCATCTGGCCCAACAAAGCCAGTCATACAAAATGCAGGGATTTATTTATTTATTTTTAGTTCCTTTGCTTGTGGCTCATTTCCTCCTCCTTCAGTGGTCTAGATTTAAAAACAGAAATCTCATTTCTGTTCTAAGGCTCCTTCACTTGAGGCAATTATCTAAATTACCATCTCCAGCTGTGTATCTCTGAATGTGATTAGGGGGGATCTCCAGCATTATCGCCTCATTTCACGAGTGTGAGGGACCCCAGGGCTGCCATTTCAACAGGCCTATCTGTTCCCCACTGTTGCTTCAAGTGGTAGTGACTAAGAATATTTTCCGGCTAAACGTTTCAGGAAAGATTCACAGAGAACCAAGCAAACGATATTTTTAGGAAAACTTCTGCCTTTTAGATTTTCTTAGTAAGGGCTCCTCGGAACACAAATTGAAACATCCTGGATTAGAGCATCAGTCATTCATTAAAAATTTGCTATAAGTGACATTCTGTCTACCTGTGTGAGCATTTGTCCTTATATATGTTATTGCTCTGTACAAAGTACCAGGCATAACATTAAATAATAATCGTCCTTTCTAGCAATTTTTCAGCACAGATGATTATCCCCTATTCAATAGAAAGATGTAAAAGAAGGCTGGGCAACGTGTTTGACAGCTAGTTCCAGCATTGCTTACATACTTAGGGTTAACTAGAACTGATGCACTCTTTAAGTATTAATTATTCACAATTGTATATTAAATTCACTCAGATTGCAAGACTGTACCTGTTTTACACTAAGCAAGGTTTCTTTTAATCATGATTTGTGCATCACAATAATCTAAGGGTTGGAGAATATATTTTGAATTTTGAAAACATGCATCGTATTCACTAATTTCTGCTAGTAGAAAGTATATATCTATCCGAAAGGCCTTCCTACAGGCCGAAATCTCTTGCTGCCCTAAAAGATGCAGCTGAAGGATGCTGCCTTCCTTTGCAATGTGCTATCCTTCCTTTTTAAGGAGCTTTGTTTTAAAGTTAATTAAAAGCAGCTTGTTTTCCAAGACATTACCTTCTATTCCATAAGAGATGGGTTTGGTTATTTAATTACTTTATTTGTATACTATCTATTCCCCAAGGCTCTGGGTGGTTAACAACCTCATTACAAAAGAAAACGACATCCAGAAAGGGGAAAAAATAGTCCCAAATTATACATCAACAAAAATAACAAAATCAAAAATACAAAAAAAACAACCCATGCAGTTGCACTCCTCACCTTATCGCATAACAGAATAGTAGTTGTGCTCCCCCAATTCTAGTCTCTCCATGTCAATCACAAGTGCAACCAATGCAGTTTCCATGCTGTGTCCTGGCCTATAACCGGACTACCAAGTGTCTAAATACAATTTTCTCTAGATTCTCTGGACTTTGCAGAGCCACTACTTTCTCTAGAATCTTTCCTAGATTATAGATCTAAATGATCCAAAACAGTCAAATCAAGTCAAAGTTCTTTGAACAGAGGGCATACAGGCATAGGTCCTCACTTGGAGAAGAATTGATTACTCTTCAAAATGAACTTTCTGCCCCTTTATGGGGGGCCCTAACCAGTCCTGAGGGATAGGCATCCAACTAAGATGCGGTGAAGCTGACATTCCAGATACTTCCTCAAGATTCAAAATGATCTCAGATCATATCACAAGATATGAAGTTCGGTCATCTTCTCCATTCTCCTACTGAAATATAACTGCTCTGGAATCTGGTTGGCTATCTACAAAATACCACAAGAATTCTTCATAGCAGCCATTGAAATGGTTGTGGCTATCTTTCCCTAAAAGGATCAAGTCATTTTAAACAGGGCCACTATATTAAAGATAAAGATTTGTTTATTTTTATTACTTTCGCACTCTTCAGCATCCGTTAGGCACTTGGGTTAATAGGCTTTTTTCCACTGGGGAGGTGGTTTCATCATAGAACTCCCCAGCAATCATAAAGCAAATTCTCCACAACAGGCAAAGGTCATGGGTCAGATCATATTGAGACAAAGTACAAATCTAATGTGTGGGGTTTTTTGTATGCCTTAGGCCCATAATTGTCATGGCAGCCATTTACTCCTGACCCATATCATGACCCTTGTCAAGGAAAGGCAGGTTAAAATCTCCCAAAACTACCAGCTTGGGGTACTCCATCTCCACCCCACCAATAAGGCCTAGTAGCTCTGACATGAATGCTGCGATGTAGGAGAAGGAATGGAGGAGTAAACCCATTTGGCTCAATCAAGGATTGGCGCCTACCTATCTGCAGAGTCATGCCACTTGATACTGACAGAATCTATCCAGCTTCCTTCATCTCAGGACTCTTGCTGGTTGCAAACTCAAAATCCAGGATGGCAGCTTTCCAAGAGAAGAGCATGACCTCCTCTTCCTCTTAGGTTTCAGTGATGCAAACGAGAAGTGTCAGGCGTCCGTCCTTATTTATTTATTACACTAATTAATCTGCCCAACTCTCATACACTGATTTTAATAGATATTAAATAATAATAGACAGACCTGTCAATAGTAGCAGCCAGAGTCTGGGTTTCAGCAATCTGGCTTTTAGAATGAGAGCTAGAAGCTGAAAAAGGGAGAGTGACGGATGAAATTATCAAGCATTTCTTTCCTGAGGGTGGTTCATCTTCACCCTCCTGCCATACCTCCCATTGCCTGTCACAACTGTAATCTCGTTCCTCCACAGTACTCCCATACACAATGAAGATGATTAGGGGACTGGAGGCTAAAACATGATGATGAACAGTTGTGGAACCTGGATAGGTCTAGTCTAACGAAGAGAAGAAGTAGGAATGACATAACAGCAGCTTTCCAATATTTAAGGGGCAGTCACAAAAAAGAGGGGTCAACCTATTCTCCAAAGCACCTGAGGGCAGAACCAGAAATAACAGAGGGAAGCTTATCAAGGAGAGGACAAACCTATAACTAAGGAGAAATTTCCTGTGAGAACAGTTAATTAGTGGAACGACTTGCCTCCAGAAGTTGTGGATGCTCCCATCACTGAAGGTTTTTAAGAAGAGATTGGACAGCCATTTGTGCAGAATGGCATAGGGCTTCCTGCTTGAGCAGCACATTGGATTGGAAGGCCTTCAGAATCCTTGTTATACTGGTACTGTTACATTCACTGTGGCCTGTATCTCCTGATCAGAAGAAAACCCTCTGCAATCTAGCACAGAACCGTAATCAACCCCAGTAACTGTGAACTGATTCAGCCCCTCAAGCACCCCATTCATCTTCTACCATGTCCACAGCACACCTACATATCTAGCCTCCTCCCCATCTGCTCCCCCAACCTATTCTCACCAGAGGCAAGAAGCTACTCAAAAATTAGATGCCCTATTGACTAATATGAACCTCACCCAAATTCTAGACCCAATGACATCTCAACAATTCTTGTGTGGGGAGCAGCCCTAAAGGAGGTTCATGTTGATGAAAACTGATTTCTAAATTGTTCCAAGTCACATTCTTGTTCTAGTCTCTGTTAAAAGGTTCAAACCCTTTTTAGATAGTCATTCTCTTCCAAACCAGCCTCCAGAGCAATGCTGAGGGTAGACAGAGTTCTCACACCAAAGTCCAACATGCAACTCACAATCACTACTACACCATCAGTTGCCAATCCACAGCATCTACAGCTATCACAGTACCTTCTTGGAAGGTCCTGTTGGCTTCTGCTGTCATAAATTCAGGCATACCAAAGATGAACAAGGGAACCCCAAATCTGAGACTCTCCAGACTTCCAGCACTTGGAATTAATCAGCCCTCAAGAGGCTGAGAAAGAAGCCCCTGGCTCAGGCTAGATTGAAAATTCAGATTGTAGTGCTGTATTCCATTTTGGATAATGTGAGCAAGTTCAAAAACATTCTTAAGACAAAAACAGCGTTGCTGTGTTATTTATGAATCCATGTATTGTGCATTTTGTAGTTCTAAAAGTACTTTTCAAACCAGCTCGTCTTATTTAGAGCAGACTACCGAGGATTAAATTCAGAGCAGAATGCATAGGGGATGTGAATTCCTGCAAGAATTTTGGTGCAGCAAATGAGTGGGCCTGAAGTGTACCACTCCTTTCATTGTGGTTCTGTTCAGGTGTGCTGAACTACATCTTTTGACAATGCTACCAGTGGAGTTAACAATTGAGAGTCAATTTTGGCAGGGCTCTACCCATTGCATTTTATTTTTTAAGTATGTAACTTCTTTCTGCATAGAGATAACTGGGTAGGTCACCTGCTATTTCACCATTGAACAGATTCAAAGGAAAAGCAATCCAATTTCTAATTGTGTCCAATTTTTGATTGCTGTTAATGGTGTCTGCAAATAGATAAACGTTTCTGGTTGTCTCTTACAAATGGGGAACAGAGTTACACTGCAATTTTGTCACCTCATGTAGCCATGCACAAAATCAAAGTCTGGATGCTTCAAATGTGGTGTTGTGCTGATGGAACATGCAGATGAGGCGTTGAAAATCCTTGGTGGAGTTGGACTCTTCTTCAGTTTCACAGAGGTAACTATGTCTATGAAACTAAACGAAAGTAGGGGCTACTTAGCCTAGGTAACAGTCGATCATTTAAGTCAGGCCTGTCAGACTGGTGGTCACATGCAGGCCACGCCCACCCCAGCTCTGCAAAGGCAAAAAATGTTGCGCTACGTCACGATCCAGCCCGTGACGCGATTGTTCTGATCTAGGCTTCACAAAATCACGAAATAGACTCCTTGTCCCGACAAAACCCCTTTTTATTTGGCTAATGTGAATTCCTAGCATTCACATCCAGCAAAGTCCCATCAAGCAGTATTTCAAGGGTGAATTGCAATCACAGACCTTATCAGGCTTGGAGAGTTGTCAGGCCGATAGCTTCCAAGCGCAATGCTATACAAGGAAAATCTTGGCAAGGAGTCTCTGTGAGTCACGAACTCAGATAAACAAATCTTCACACTAATTAAATGAACTAATTGTCTCCTGCAAACACCACTCCCCTTTCGCTCCTATTTATTCCCTATGAGAGGGTCCATTCAGCGTCCACTTGTGTTTTTACTCCCGAGTTGACCCTTTCCTTAATTGTTTCCTTTTTCTGACGGCTCTGTGCATGCACACATTGGGAACAGGCTCCAGCTGTTCTTCTGCCCCACTGATCTCCGACTCCGAAGGCAACTGATAATTGTCGGATGGCCCCGGCCCCATCTCTGCCTCCAACGCAGAGCGCTCATCAGAGCCTTCCCCAGACTCCAGGACTGGCCCATGTTCCTCCCCAATTTCCTCACTGTCTGAGTCTGCCGCCAGCTCTGCTGGCTGCTGGTGGGCCACAACAGCAGCGGAGTTTGACACCTGTGATTTAAGCGTTTGAAATGTCTCCTGATCACAGAGAGAGAATTTATTTATTTACTTATTTGTATCCCGCCTTTATTTTTTATAAATAACTCAAGGCAGCGAGCATATCCGACATATCTTCCTCCTCTTGTTTTCCCCACAACAGTCCTGTGAGGTAGGTTATGCTGAGAGTGTGACTGTCCCAAAGTCACCCAGCTGACTTCGTAACTAAGGCAGGACTTGAACTCACAGTCTCCTACTTGCTAGCCTGGTGCCCTAACCACTGCACCAGACTGACTCCAGACTGATACAGCCAGTGGAGATAATTAAGTCATCTGAGTAACATTCAAACCTACCCCTTTGATAATTACACATCAAGGGCAAGCTGTAGTTCTGACATCTCTAAAGTTTGGGTGAACAGCTACTTTTTAATTTAGTGTTGAAATGGAAACGACGTTTGAATTAATGTGGCATCTTAAGGGTGGGCATTCCAGGGCTGACAGACAAAAAAAAACTTCTTTTAGAGCAATGGATCTCAACTCCCAAATTCTCAGCAAAGATCACGTTGCCAGGGAAGTTCTATGAATTTACCTGTGAAAGCTGAAAAGGTTCACACCACATATTTGAAAGAGGCAGCTTTGATAATGGCAAATCATTTCTTAACCATTCATAGGATAAGCATATTGGGATGAAGGAATGAAATCTTGTAATTGGATTTTACTTTATTTTTTGTCTTTCAGATCCTTGGAGTATGGCTTGCAATGCGTTACAGAAACCAGAAGGATCCCAGAGCCAACCCCAGTGCCTTTTTATAGTTCTTTCTCCTACCACCTTCCAGGTTTCCTTTTTAGTTAGTCGCTTCTTGCTTATTTAAGACCTCCCATTTCCACCACTTGGTTGCCAACCACTCTCGCAGGCCCCACGAGGGTGAATTTTGCCTTTATGCCAAAACGCTGATAGGATGAAACAGCAAGCAAAGGTCTCATCCATGACATGAAGCCTTTGGCATGTGGCAAAGGGATCCAGTACTGGAAGAAAAAGGCAGATATTAGTTGACATCACATAAGATAGTGGGGAAAAAAAAATCATTTTGTTGACTCATGTAATTGCTGCTCTAAGCTACAATCATTTTGGTGTTTTTAAAATTTTTGCATTATCGTACCTCTGTTTTTAAAAAAATAGATTTTCCCCAGAGCTGCTTTTTTCACCCCACAAATGTCTTCATCTTGACAAGGTAAAATGCTTTGTTTTACCTTTTAAGCCCCAGAGGCAACAATTGTCCCATAAAATTACTTTCCACCAGGTTTGCCTGCTCTTCCCAAATTTGTGTTTCCTATGGTCAAACACAGTAGACACGAGTGCTATACGAAGCAGCTCTGGGGAAAGATTTAGTATAAACAAGCATGATATACATCTTATTTTGGGATTTCTTTTTTTTTTACAAGCTGAAATTGAAATTTATCTAAATTCAGAATTTACAATCATATACTTTAGGCTGCCTCTTTTTAAGGAGGAAGGTCGTAATCTGCCTAAAACTGGCCAGAGAACCCACTTGCTCGTAGTGTAATCACAATTACATCTGTAAAAATTTTTTAAACTGGCTTGAAAGTGATTTCTCTGAAAACTTAAACACCTTTGGAACAAAAGGAACTTGAGTGATACCAGCCCGAGTTTTGGATTCCAAGTTCCTTTGCAATATTCTTCCTGTGGTGGAGGATGAAGACTTGAAACTGTTGTATGCTGATGATCTAGGCATGTCTTACCCTGTTCAGTTGTTTCCCCTATATTCAATGGTTGTGAGTAAGGATGTTATGTGAGGATCTTAGCTAACCCCCATTGGGGATTCCGTTGTTCGAATGCTAGCCCGCCTGTGTAGTAGAAGCCCCTCTGCTTCCTGTTTCAGCCCGCTATCATTCTCATATGCAATTTCTTTTGTTCTACTTTTTAACAAGGGGAGCTACGGCTGAGCACAAGCATGTTACACATTAACACTGGGCTTTGTATAGTATTAAGTGAGCTAGATGGCAGCCTAGGAAAGACGGTTGCCGTGCTGTTGGTCTCTTGTCAAGAAAGGTCCTAGTGAAGCTCCTACAGAGGCGTCCGTTCAAAGCCAGATCTTTCAAGGATGGAGACTGGAAGGACCCGTGCCTTCAAGATGAAAAGCAGAAGCATGTTCCCTTCTAACGGGGAAAGAAAACACGGACTGCTTTCTCTTTGATGAGTATGAATGTCTTCTAGTGAAACCTTGAATGTTTCATAGGCTGCACCCTTATTACACACACCGTACTATTTATTTATAGATTAGGGAATGTCTCATAATCAGTGGCATATTTTGTGAGCAAGTACTTAATATAAATAAGGCAGGTGGAAATAGCTTGGCAAATTCTTCTCAACTCCTAAAGCTACAGCTGGCCTCTTTTGACTTATCATCCTGGGTGATAACATAGCATTAAATGGTATAGATAAGCCCCAAAACACTTTTCTGCCTTTTGAAAACAAGGGTGGATTGAGAAAGATTTATCTCTCTAAATTGCTTTTTTTGAGCTAGGGTCCAGTCAAAAGTTGAGGTGGGAAAAAGTGGGAGAAGATCATTGTAAACATTTGATGTGTACTCTATCCTTTTGATGTGTACTGTATCCTTCTGAGGATTAAAAAAATTGGCTAATAACAGAATGCAAATGTGAATGGATGACAAATAACCAAAATCATCTATAAAGCAAGCATCTGGAGAGAGATGCATCTTTACAGATTTCCTAAATGGCACACACACACACAGAGAGAGAGAGAGAGTGAGAGAGAGAGAGAGAGAGAGAGAGATTAGGGAAAGTCTCATAATCAATGGCATATTTTGCGAGCAAGTACTTATATAAGGCGGGTGGAAATAGCTTGGGAAATTCTTCTCAACTCCTAAAGCTACAGCTGGCCTCTTAATATATTAATAATATATATACATATACATACATACACACACACGCAATTTTACATATATATGTGTGTGTATATGTATGTATGTGTATGTATACGTATACGTATATGTATATATATATATCCAGCTTTCCTTCCTTCCTGAGCTGCAAACGGCATATATATGTATGCGCTGTTTGCAGCTCCTGAAGGAACATTATCTGAGAGTGAGGCCCTCTCCCACTCCCCAAAAATTAAGAGCTGGCATGAGTTGCACAAGGGAGACATCATGAAAAGAACCTGCCCTGGAGATCCCAACCCCACTATAAAAGTGTGAATCATGAGACAGATTCTAAGCCATTTAAAGCTGTAAAGGTTAACATGAACACCTTCAATTATGCTCAGGAAGCAACTGGCAACCAGAGAACGTTTAGTACAGGCTTCACATGATCCTTGTACCTTGCACCAGTTAGCATCCTCGCAGCTGCTTTTGGGAGTAAGTGCAGTTTCTGTACAGTCTTTAAAAAGAGTGTCTTGATGGAAAAGTTGCAGTGGCTAAGATGTGAAGTAACAACACATTGATAACTTGTCATCAAACCTGACCACCTGGGAAGGTGCAATTAGTTTAGACTAATTAGTAATTAGTTACTACAAAGGTTCACTCACCTCACATGAGAATCCAGTGGCATTGCAAGCTCAAAGAATACTCCCAGCCTGGGAACCTGCTCTTTCAGAGAACCTTATTTAAATTGAACTGATCTCGGTCTCCATCTTCAGTTTCCCATTTGAAAACTCATTTGGATCTAATTTTGGATTGTTCCTGTTCATCGAGTTGCATTATTGAATTGACAGGAACTACCCGTAGTTCCTTTCTTGGAACTGAATGATGAGCAATAGAGCTAAGTTAACATCAGCTGGGAATACCCTTCCAAAACTCCCCTACACACACACACACTGGTTTCATCCTGAGAGTATAGGGAGCAAGATGGAGGCCTACCAGGCATCAAGAGGCAACCCCAATTAATACCTTGGCACCACCTTCTGGATGTGGAACGATTAGAACCATGGTAAAATAAGATTCTGATCTTACCCTATAGTCCAGAAAGTCTACCCTATAGTCCGCTACACACTGTAGTGGCGATAGTAAAAGTGACAATGGGTACAGAACTGGTAGGGCTATACTCCTCCCATTAAAGTTCCAGAAGGGTCTAGGACAACTCACCACGGCCTACTCGCTATAGCCAACTCGCCATGGAACAAGAGTTACACTAATATTGAAGAAATGGTGGAATAGAATCATTAAAGAAAGAATACAAAATAGAGGAACAAAATAAAATGTGAATGACAAAAAATAAAATAATTTTAAACAATTAAATTGAATTGTTGAATTGCCCCATGGTGAGTTATCCCATGGAGAGTTGGCCATGGTGGGTTGTCCCGGGCTGATTTGGCCCCTGGCGATCGTGGCAAGATGGCCCTGGGGAATTGGCTGCAGCAAGTTGTTCCATTCTGTTGCAGAACAGGTGAAAAACCCAGGTGACCGGGGGTATTTTAATTCTGCAATCTGGCTGAAAGCTTGATATTCATCCAGAAAAATCAATGTTATTTAGCCGCACCTAGAGCTGCAGGGCCACTACATTCTTCATCACTATTTCATGAAATGGAATATGGGGAATGGCCTGTAATTCTACAAGTCTCCTGGGTCAAGAGGATGATTCTGCTATAAAATCTTACGACGGTCTCCCATTAGGCAGGGGGAAGACATTTTTAAGCAGGGACTGGACACCATTTTAGCATCCTTTACACACTGGGGAGAGTGCTGGCAGTCTACTGAGCTAAATTACTCCCAGGAACTGACTGAAACAATCCAATGTGCACTTTATATAAGGTGGCAAGTGAAAACTGGACTGTAGCCATGGTTGACTTACCCTGTTTACCTTAGAGGAAGGATTAGACAGATGCCATGCATTAAACACAGAAAATGGAGTTTGCAGGCTATTTCTCGCAATCCACCTTTTTTTTTTTTTTGCTAGGGACTATTTTGGCCCTGCGCTGGTGGTTGATAGGGAGGGTGACAGAAAGAACCTACCGGAAAATAGCAATCTGATGTATTCAGAGCTGCCTACGGCTTGTAAGATCTACATACTTTTCCCATCTTGTACACATGGAACTGCTCCTGTTGCGACAGGCAATTTAAATAAATTCATTTCTGTCCAATGCAGGTGTTGAGCGTTTTTCTTTTGTACTTGCTACTTTACTACCTTGGGGGAAGGAATGGCAGCAGTGTTAAAAAGGTTAGGTAGCGATACGTTCTGTAAAGGAAATTTTGCTCTAAGGCATACTGTCCTCAATGCTGTTGCTTACAAATAAAAAAAAAATCAGCCTTTTGACAGCAGTCATCTTGCTCTACTAAAAACCGAAACCTTTAATGTTAGCTTTTAAAAATTCAACACTGCTTCATTGTTCTTTCTATCAAGGAGTAGCAACATTCCCCTTTGACTTGGAGCTAGTAAAGAGGCTGACCAAGAATTGGGAGTCAGTAGATTGGCCTTCCTAGTTCAAACCTTAGCTTCCTATAACCCAACATTATTTCACCAGGCAACCATGTGGGGGCTTCCAGGAACTTAGAAGCCAAGTTGGTAAGACAATGGCTTTAAGCTTATTTTTCATCCTAACTATTTTTCATCCTAATTCACACTGGGATGTCTTACAAACATGTGATTGATCCCAAAAGGAAATTGTGGTTTCTAACCAGGGGAAAGGGGTCTGTTTTTACTTTACAGGTAGTCTTCAACTTACAACAGTTCATTTAGTGACAATGGCACTGAAAAAAGGGACTTATGACCATTTTTCACTTGTGCCCATTGTGGCATCCCCATGGTTATATGTGATCAAAATTTCGGATGCTTGGCAACTGACTCATATTTATGACGGCTGCAGTGTCCCGGAGTCATGTGATCAACTTTTGTGACCTGACAAGCAAAGCCAATAGGGAAGGCAGATTCACTTAACAACCGGGTTACTAATTTAACAACTGCAGTGATTCACTTAACTCTGGCAATCAAGGTCATAAAATGGGGAAAAAATTACATAACAAATGTCTCACTTAGCAATAGAAATTTTGGGATCAATTGTGATCCTGAGGACTACCTTTGTTTTTATTTATTATACACTGCCTATCTCACTCTGTAAGTGACTGAGTGGCGGACAAATAAAAAGACCATTAAAATCCTTACAGAAATATCAAAATTAAAAGGACGGAGGGAGCATTCTCAAACCAACCACTGCCAGGACTATTGGATCCCCGTGTTAGCAGTACCAGATTTTAAAGCTCTGCCAGAAGAGGGAGGGGAACAACCGCACCTTGGGGGGCAAGATATTCCCATGGAGTGGAGCGGTGGCAAAAAGGCTTTCCCTGAATTCTACCAGTCAAAATTCTTTAGCTGATAGGGTCTGTGACTGGATTTCCTTTTAGACTAGCTGGGGTGGGTCAATTGGGGCAAGATGATTCCTCCGATAACCTGGGCCCATGCCATGATGGGCTTTGACCTTACATCCAACACCCTGAATTGGACCCGGCATCCAATGCAGCTCACGCAGATGGTGTATTACACACGCAGCCCTAGAGCGGAGTTCCCCAACCTTTCTAGCTTCACAGGCTGGAGGGAGGGGAAAGAAATGATTCTATGTGAGTGGCGGGCATGTGCCTGCCGCTAGCACAAATAAGAGCATGTGCATGCTCACCTGCTGTTTGCAGAAGTGGAAATGTGTGCGCTTGTCCCCCACTTCTGTGGCTTGGTTCCAAAAGACTCAAGGCCCGGTAGTGAACTGAGGCCTGGGGGTTGGGGACCCCTGCCCTAGAGGCATCCATAATGGCTGCGCTGCATCTCCCAGACATTTTACAATGATAGTACTGTGAAGAGTATTGGCAGTATGGGGGATGACCAGGGAATGAATGAAAGAGAGAAGGGCTTCCCAGTCCAAGAGAAGGGACAACTGGCACACAACACAATAAAGGTCTTCCTAGGCATTTTCTGCTTCCTGCTCCAATAGGAGTTATGAATCTTGGAGGATGCCCAGATTATGCACTGGGCCCGGCTGAGACAGCTCAACCCCATCCAGGATCAAAGATGATAAACCCCCAGATACAGATAGAGCCCCACAGCCACTCTTGTCTTCCCAAGGTTCAGCTGAAGCCCGTTTTTCTTCATTCAGATGCCCACGGCTTCCAAGCACTGCAAAGTAACATCCATGACGTCGCTCAGTTCATCCCAGAGAGAGATGTAGAATTGGGTATCATTCACATGCTTATGATACCTCATCCTGTGGTGATGGGTAATCTCACTCGGTGGGTTTCATGTAGGAGCGTCAAACTCAAGGCTGTGGGCCAGATCTGGCCCACAGGGTGCTTAGAGATCTGGCCCATGGGGCCACCCTGGAAACAGCGAAAGACTGGCCCACAGTGCCTCTGCCAGCAAAAATGGAGCTCAGGCAGGAGGCTGTCGCAGCTGAAAATGGAGCTGGCTCAGGAGCCTGTTTTCGCTGGCAGAAGACCACAGGCACTACCAACAGAAGTGATGTCAAGCTGGCCACACCCACCCCGCCCCACCCCAAGGTCAAACACAACCCTGATGTGGCCCTCAATGAAATCGAGTTTGACACCCCTAATGTAGATGTTAAAAGGGAAGAGAGAGCATAGAACCCTGTCGCACCTCACATAGTTGAAAGAAGGTTACTTCTTAGCAAAGCAAAGTAAGATTAGCAACAAAAAATGAGAGCGTAGGTTGCACGTGTGGTGCTCAAAATACGCTTTGGCTTCAATTCTGTTTCCTTACTGAAGACAAGTTTGGTGATAGCCACGCTATCAATTGTATATTTCTTTTATCAAAATAGCAACGTATAAGTGGTGTCTTGAGCTACATAAATGGAAATAAACTTCAATATAAGGCACATACAATAGCTGCCCCTGAGCATATATATGTACCAGTCATGTATGTTTCAAAGAATACATATGATGCACTGTCATTTCTGTATATAGAAAAATCAATTACGAAGCTCAGATCTTTGGTCATCAACAGAATACATAAAATAAATGCCACTGAATATATTACAATGCAGTTAACTTGCAGTTTGCTACTCAGAGATTTGGATACATCACAAGTACTGTTAACTTAGAAATAGCTTCGATTTGTAAAAGAAAAAAAAAAGCAGCCAAATTTCCCCAGTTTGTCTCTTCTGTTTTGAGGAGCCCCAAATCAGGTGCATGCAAAAATAGGTTTTTATGAGAAATGGTTGATTAATATATCAGAGGGGAAGAGACTGAATCCTATTCAAATGGAGCATTATCACAGTTTACTCCAACAGCTAAAACAAGAAAAATAGGAGGAACGTGTTAGCAAAAAAAAAAAAGATGGTTGTTACTTGTAGTAAATGCTGAGCATGATGATATTCTTACAGATAAACCAAACTCCCAGTTAAGTTTTGGCTTAGATTCCAGGTTGGTTGTGATAAGGCACTTCTGACAAGGTTTTTTTTCCTTCTTCTTAAAACAGACACTCCCTTCTCCCCATAGCAAAACACACTAAACATTGTTTAAATTGGCTATCCATGCCACGCAGCCAGACTCCAGCTTATCTTGGCAAAACCAGAACACACAAAAAACCAGTTTGTTGAAGTTACCTGGATGTTGACGTATGAGCTCCCATATAAACAATTTCCTTCAACTACCCACTTCCATCAGCAAAAAACAAATTATTTAGAACAAAGGCATATTTTTGCAAGTAAAAATGTAAACAAAGTGTCTTTTACTTGGCTAAATCGCACACTCATAAAGCATTGGCAACAATTCTTTGGGGTTTCACATCAGGTTTCCTCAGGCCCTTTCATAGAAGTCCATTAAAAGCTGTAAGAGTTGAATCGGGATTATTTTTTTTTAAAGAAAGAGGTGCATCCCACCATGGCCATCTTTCCTGTTTTATCCTAGGAACAAAGATCTGCCACCCTGAGCAAGAGTTGTCTTTTCACCCTCCTACAAGATAGTTCAAGCATATCTGTATGTTGACAAGAGCTTCTACTGCATCTAACATACTTGCTAAAGGAGTATGCTAGATCTGTAGAACTACATCAACTTCATAAGACCCATAGTGAAGTGCAAAGCAGCCCTTAAGAAAAAAGGCAGATGGGAAAAGAAAACTATGTAAAAGAAAGCAAAATGGATAAGGAAAGGAAAAGAAAATGGGAAGGGAGAGGAGAGGGGAGGGGGGAGAGGGAAGGGGAGGGGAGAGAAGACAGAGGAGAGGCACTAAGCAAAGCTCAAGAATGTTCCAGAGAGGCTACTGCAGAGTCAGATTGTCAGGATCCTCATTAACAGATCAGGCAAGGAGCAGGACTTACAATAACTCTCTTACTTTTGGAAGATTCTGAAAAATCAGTACACGTCATAGAACACACAGTGTGAAGCATCAGATTTCCAATTTGAAAAGCAAAAGGTTTAGCAATATGAATTTCTGTTCCTGAAAGCCTTTTAAAGTGTAGATGAATCAACACTTGAGCAATCCAACCCAGATAACCATTCACCAAACTAATCACAACACGAGATGATGTCAGGTGACAAGAAAAGGCAAAGACCAAACTATACTTGCCTGGACCTCACCCATATAGCCTTTATTGAAATGTTATCATTTTTAAAAGCCTTTAAAAAATGTTTCACATTCATATTTGGAATCAAATAGATGGGAGAGTTCCCCATGCCGAGATAGCCAACAGCGTAGGTCTGTCCTGACCAGTGTCTTGGCAATTAAAAAAAGAATTGTGAAGGCTTATACAAAAATAATCTTCTGCTCCCATTTTTGTGGAGCTCTGCAACATGCTAAGGCAAGGCTTTAGTGTCAAACTGTTAGCCACAGGAATGTGATAAGGCAGCAGTATTATTATGTGTAAACTGTTATAAAATTTTTATTAGAGGGGAAAAGGGGGCTATCCAAAAGAGACCTTTGGCAAAGAACCCATAGATGACCGAGATGCCTCAAACCAGGCTGTCCCAAATACAAACAGACCTCCAAGAACGCCACTGGAGATCAACCCAGGAATACAGAATGCGCATGCACGGTGACAGAGAGATGCCACTATAAAGTCCTAATGTTTTCAGGGTGGGAAAGGATTTCAACGATGCATTTCCAGCAAGACGATCCTCTCTGATTTTCATGCATGTTGTCAAAAGCTTTGTCCTTCCCACCCTTTCAATCCTAGCACAGCCAGGACAGTTTGGGAACTAGTCTGAGTGTATCCACTTGGTGGGGTTCATGCTATACGCATATTCACAAAGTCTTTTGTACAGTCTCTTCCCCCATGCTTAGGGATTCGCTGGGGTACTACCCTTCACCTGCGCTCTTGTCCTGAAAGTACTGATGATGCAAGGCTTGGAAGGCGGATATACGCTTCAGTGGATTGAATGTCAGCATTTCCTAGAGAGGCAGACACAAAAAAGGAAATCCATTACATACATCTCATAAAAACATATATGCACACATTCATCCACCACCGCAGTTGTGTTCTAAATCTCCCCTGAGCAAGAGCCACAAGAGAGGGTCTGAAGGCAAGCAAACCAAGAATTGGAGCCATGGAGATGGCTCCAACTTCAGTAGTTCTCAGATCCTAGAGATCCCTGGCACGCCTCTAAAATTCGAACTTACTCTGAAAGTACTGCTCGCTCTATGATTAATGCTGAATTCACACAGTACATTATTCAGATGCCAGCTGAAGTTGCCACCAGCAGCATGACTGGAGGAAAATTAAGTCGCTCAAATACTGAATCACCAACACTTACTGCCTCTTCCCTGCCAAAGACAAATGCCAAGACGGTGGGGTGCAAAGAACCAATGACTTAGTGACTCATATAAGCTACCTAGATAGGAAATCTCTCCTTTGTTGCATATTTCCATTCTCAGAATAATGCCAAGCTCAGGCTCTCAATGAACATTCTATCCCCAGTTCTCAACTCCCATTTTGCTCTTGTTTGTGCCGTAATTACTCTGGTATCTCGGAACTTACCAAAAGCAGCTGAGCCCCCAGGACCTCGATTTCTGGCACAAAGGTCTCCACCGGCTGTGGGGAGCGAGCAGCAAAGGCACAGCGTGGTAGAGACACGTCCAATGGCCAATCTTCCTCTGAAGGGAGACCAATCAGGCTGAAGGAAAGAACGGAGAGGGGGGGGGAATATGAGCTAGATCCAACTCAGATTGCTTTCAAGGCAATGGGGGAAATCCTGTTATGCACTGCAACTCCAATGGCTTCCCAGCCATAGCACCAATCTTCGAATTACATGAATGAATGGTTTTTCATCTTGTAATCATTGTTCTAATTCAGGATTTCCAGAGCTTGTAAGCGCAGAACAAGATTAACTCCCCTAAATAATACTTCCCCTGTGGCCCTGCCTAGTATGAAGATAACGCAATTTAACTGGAATCAAGCACAACTAACCATTAAACATCAACAGTAAAATAGATGAGTCCTATTCGCATAGTTTCTTACCATCTTTTTAGTACACGAACTGGAAATCTGTGTTCTCCAGATATTGTTTAACTACAATTCCCAGCATCCTCCATGAGAGGCCCTGCCCCTTGAATGTTACAACCCGGCAATGTCCCTGCTTTAACCCTCAACAAAAGCCAGCAGCCAAACCCCGATTACTTCTGGCCATTTGCTCAATGAGAAAGATCAACAAAACAGGATCTCGCAGCTATAATTAGTCACTTCTGCTTTCTCTGGCTCACCAAACCCAACTCACAAACCATCTTTATGTAAAGCAGAATCAGTCAAGCTGTCACAAGTCATGTTGAGCAAAACCAATGCTCTAAATAATGATAACAACTTTCTCTTTGTGATGACTTACTGACCCACAACCTTTGGTACATAATAAGAAGTTGAGACTCACTCAAAGATCTTGCCCAGTTGGTCAGCTTCTGATTTGCCACAGAAGAGAGGTCTAGAAAGAAGACAAAAGGGAAATTGTGGTCATGGCAGCTGATGACGCTCACAAGTTCTGTCTCTCTTAAAAACCAGGACTTCTCCTTCCTTATTTTTTCCTGATATTGAAGCACTGAGGTCAAACATTGGGCTTGGTTAATGTTGTATTATTCAGGGGCAAGAGTAGGAATCCATCAGAAGGTTAACTATTTTAGGGCAGCTGTGATTCAATCCACTGAACTGAGAAGAGTCACAATTTAAAAAGACTTCAGAGAGACAGGCTTTGAATTATCTGAAGATAATGTAGGAGTCAAGCCAGACCACTGGAATTAGCAAGCAATGGCCACTAGGGAAGGCCTGGCCACAGACAGGAGATGACTGCCTATTGATGGAGCCTACCGATAAAGATACATTATGCAGGACAGCCCAATTCTTCATCAGACTGCCCAAACTAGTATTTCCAGTTCATCAATATCCAAGGTTCCATCAAACACTGCAAGCTTCATGAATTACACACACACCCCTCTTTGCCAAATTTCTAGTTCTCGGCCAATGAAATGTTGGGTTTTAAGAGACGTATAAAAGATCTAGGAAAACACTTCATGCACCATTAGATGTGCCTCCTCTACCAAATGAAAACAGTAGATTTAGACAGATCTTGCATCAGATGCGGTACCCCTTCAATCGGATATTACAAAGCTCTAGGCAAACTCAACGGGATTGGCTCCTTTAATTAAAAACTGAAAAAATGACGGACAGTTGTTAACTCGGTTCACAACTAATACTGGATTGACTACAATGTCTAAAGACCTAAACACCAAACGGCTTAGAAAGAAAAACAAGAGATCTATGCAAAAAGATGCGGTGCTGAATAAAAGCTTGAAAGAAACTGATGAAAACCTAGACCAGGTGTATCCAACCTGCAGCCTGCAGGACACATGCAGCCCTGAACAAATGCAGTTCCACAAGATTGTACACTTTTAATATTATTATGTGATTTATATACATAAACTACTGTTGTATACTATATATTTTATGTGCAGCCCGGGACTGTTCCTCTTCGCTCAATGCGGCCCAGGCAAGCCAAAAGGTTGGATATCCATTGCCCTAAGACCAGTGGTTCTCAACCTTTTCTTCACCATCGATCCCCTTTAAAAAACTTTTGTGGCCACGGACCAAGGTCATGGGCCCCCAAGACATTTCTTCAAGCCTTCGCGGGCTCCCCCTGTGACAACATCACAGCCCTCCAGGATCCGTGGACCACGCAGATGGAGAACCACTGTCCTAGACTATCTGATAACCAGAATTTATGCTAAGTACCTGACATTCTAGATGTAGAAAAGGGAAGCTTTGGCACTCAGCGTGGCTGGCCAAAGCCACAAAGCGCAACTGGCTTTCATTGGTAAACCCCATGCCACCATGTTCCCTTCCTTTCCTACAATTGTATACCCAAGGGACCAGCTCTTGCCCAAAATCTCTGAAAGCGGGTGCCTGCCTCTTTTTGGCAGTCACCTTCTATTGTGCTACTCCCTCTGCTGGCTTTGAGCAGGTAGAGCAGCTGAACAAAATGTTGCTGAGATGCTTATAAAGGAAGCAATTAAGACTCCACTACTACAGTATTATGATATGACAACATGAGGGTCAGCCGCAGTATTATAGATAAGGTTTACTGCACATTTAGTAAATCTACAGCAGCAGGAATTGGGAGGAATTCGAAAGAAGGGAAAGCCTTAAAGGAAAAGTTACAGGAAAACAAGGGAGAGATTGAGAAATGCAAGTAATCATCCCATGTTGCTGCAGCCATGAAAAGTTATTGAAAGAGAAAATCAGCAGATGCAAAACACAATTACATAGTTGCAAAACAGGAAAATCAAAGGTCAGCAATAATGCAGCTAAATTTAGTCTGGCAATCCAAAATTTAAACTTGAAAAATGTTTCGGCTATTCGGTATAAGGATATTCCAACCATAGAGGTAATGAAAGAATGGATTAGAAAAGATTACAAAGCAGTTAAATGTATGGGAACAGGAGATTCCCAACTGTCCCAACTGATGGGCCCCGTTATACATTGAACCCCAATAGCATTCATGATGTAACAATGCTACTTGAAGCAACGCATTCGAAAGACAGTAGCGGATTTATAGCCGCTCCATTGTTCATTATGAATATTTTAAGGGAATGATGAGCCAGTTTGGTGTAGTAGTTAAGGCATCAGGGTATAAAACCAAGGGACTGTGAGTTTTAGTCCGACTTTGGGCGTGAAAGCCAACTAGGTGTCTTTGGGCCAGTCATTCTCTCTGGCCAGCCCGCCTCACAGGATTGTTGTTGTGAGGAAAATAGGAGGAAGAAAGAGTGTTAGATATGTTGCCACCCTGCCTAATTTATAAAAAATAATAAAGGTGAGAGATAGGTAGGTAGGTGGGTATAGAAGTATGGATAGCAAAATAATTATATTAGATAGATAGATAGATAGGTAGGTAGGTAGGTAGGTAGGTAGGTAGGTAGGTAGGTAGGTAGATAGATAGATAGA
>JANHFL010002216.1:75944-90865 GCA_032468155.1 Oxyrhabdium leporinum
GGAATGTAGAATGTTTTCCTCCAACGTACCAGACATAACACCGCTAAGGCTCCTGAGAACAAAGGCCAAATCACCATGCCCTGGCACCATGCCCTTAGCAGGAGGGAGTGCTAAGAAGTTCATCACATGCTTGGTTGGTTAACATGACCTGTGACACGAGGGGGGTGGCCAGTATCTATTCTTTAATTATATCAAAAACGGAATTATTCAGTATTACTTTCACCTTTGATTGTGCCAATATGATGTGCTGTACCCAATAAACCAGATTTTTGAGGAAGCCAAGGAGTCTTGAATTGGTTGGTAGCATAACTTGGAACCATGACATATATATTCAAAAAGGATCTGCCAACAAGACTGCAAAGGTCAGACAGCATTTGCAACCTGGATAGAACATTGTTTTGAGTCATTCTCAGGCAGATTTCAGAGACCTCTACAAATTTATCTAAATTCCTTTTAAAACTATATAAGCCAGAATTTTATGGCCAGAATGAGATCTAGCAATACATCCCATCAAACCTTTAAGAGAATCTCTTTTCCCTTTGGAAAAGCAGGATAAAGTTAGGTCTGAAATTGCAAAGCTAGATGAAGAATCTGCTATGAAAGTTCTGTTAGCTGCTGTCTTTCCCTGCCAGTTTTTCTTTGACTGCCCTTCTCATCCCTCCAGCTGAGCTTCAACTCTGTAGGCACCAACAGTGCCTTAGCCAGATTAATCTTTCAGTCTTGCAAAACTCTGCTTTCCACCTGCAGGTACTTCTGGCTTAGCAAGCGCTTCATGAGCTTGTCCCATAAATAAAGTTTAAGGAAGGTTAAAATACAAAGTTGCCTTTTTATCATATTATATAGCAGGGCTATCAAACTCATGACCCACGGGCCAGATGCATCATACACTGGCCATGCCCACGCCCGGTTTAGCGAAGGGGGGGGGAAAGTCATGACATGTCACGTGACACCACCACGACGCTGCGGGTTTGACACCCCTGCATTATAGGTAGTCTTCAACTTACGACAGTAGTTGAATTCTCAGTTCCATAGCACCGTTTGGCGAAAAGTTACGACTTTGAAGTTTCTTTGTAACAATGATTTCTTCATATTCTCTTCCAAAGCATTTTTCTTTAGATTCCTCCAGAATTCCCACTTACACTTGGAGGACACAGGAAGATAACATTATAGAGAAAAAGCCTCAATGTATGTTTCCACAGTTGATAATTTCCATTTTAGTTCTTTTCCATGATTAACAAATCTGAATTAGATTTGTAGACCAGTGTTCTCTCCTACTGAGACTTGTCATTGCATTTTTGTTTTATGGATTATTAAGTTATTTTATTATATTCACCCTCCAAGGAGTTCACTGTGGCAATTCATAGCTCTAGTTTCTGTCTCATTTTATCCTTGCATTAGCCTTATGTGACTTTAACTGGGCACAAATTATCCTTGTGGCTGAATTAGGATTTTCCTATATCAATGTAATAATAAAAAAAAGGCTTGGTAACTCCTGGCTTTAGTATATCCTGAGTTCAGATAAATGCATATAATTAGTGCACAGGACTAGTCTACAGTCTCTACCATAGCATTAAGGACAATAAACAAAATGAGCAAAATTGTTCTACCATATTTAGTTGAATTCCCAGTTCACTCACTGATGTCATTTGTGGCATCTCTTGCAAGCCACTTAATTCTGTACTTTTGTCCCCACCCGGCAGATTCAAGCTAAATTTAAAAGCATTATGTCTAATATTCTGTTCTATCTCTCCATAGATTTGGGGGGATGCTAATTAGCATATATTAAAAAGCTTGCAGGACCAATTAATTAATTGTAACTGATGGATTAATTAGAAACTAATTAAAAATTACCTGCACAGGGGTTTTCCCTGCCATTCCTCCAAAGGGTTAAAAATGTAAGGGTTTTCTCTCAGCTCAGGGGAAATTCCTTCAGTTGCAGTTCTGGCCATACTTTTGCCTTGTCCATTACCTCGATTGCTTTGGAATGTGCTAATAGGAGCATCAAGCACCTGGTAGATCTAATCAAAGTTGTTGTCTTGAAAGACGGGCAATAAAGGCTGCAGCTGTCTCCTTCCAGCCTGTACCTTTACCTGCATCTCTGACTTCACAGCATTAGTTAAAGCTCCCAGGTTTACTAGGTTGATGCTTTTCCACTTGAACAGCCATGCCATGAGACAAGTGTTGAATTGGACTAGACAGGTTCCTTCAGAAAGGGTTATGTGATTGCAAACAGATTCCCAGGTGAGACAGCTAGATTTGGGGGGGAAACGGATCCATCCATTTTTCATCTGAACTATATTCGTGGTGCATCAAAGACTCCCTTTGTTACTCACAATCCAATCTGATCAAAAGTTAAGGACTGATTAAAGTCATAGTGCCTACAACTCTTGGCGTTACACCTTCTCCTCTTCATCCCACCATTGGTTTCTCAGGGCAGGCTAAGAACTCCATTTTGACAAATGCTCCCAACTGCTCTTCTTCGCGAGCAGCAAAATCGGTTTCAAATGAAATACAGCTACTCCTCGACTTACAACAGTTCATTTAGTGACCATCCAAAAGTTACGAAAAAAAGTGAGTCACGACCATTTTTCACATTGAGATCATTGCAGCATCTCCATGGTCATGTGATTTACATTCAGATGCTCGACAGCTGGTTCATATTTACGATGGTTGTAATGTGCCAGGGTCATGTGATCACCTTTTGCGACCTGACCAGCAAAGTCAATGGGAAAGCCAGATTCACTTAACAACCGTGTTAATAAGTTGACAACTGCAGTGACTGACTTAACAAATGTGGCAAGAAAGCTTGTAAAACGGGGAAAAACTCACTTAACAAATTTCTCACTTAGCAACATAAATTTTGGGCTCAACTGTGGTTGTAAGTCGAGGACTACCTGTAAAGGCAATATATAAGGATAACAATATAATTGCAAATAACAAAGGAAGCAAAGAAGCGGCAAAAGCACCAATATAATTAAGAATCAAAGCAACAATTCATAGGAAAGGGGATATCAACTGCAACAACAGAAAAAGGAACAGCATGAGAAGATGGAGGCAATGAAGGTCAAACAAGTAAGCAGTATTGGAGGCAGATGGGCTTCTTAGGAAAAGACATTGCACAGAGTTGGCTCCTTGTTCCAAAAGGTCTGGTTCTTTGTAGAAATGTCACTTTGAGTTCAAAAAGTGAATTATCACCTGCATCTGGGTTGCTGTGGTTTAAGATGAATTATACTACAGCCATGTTTCATGGATAAAAAAAGATGAAAATGGTTCAATAAGCATTTTTACAGCACTTAACAACCCTAAAGTATTTTCAGCTAAAGCATTTAAATAAAGAAGTTAAAACTAAATATTAATCATGATCAAAAGTATGTGATTTCAGCCTCCTGCCTCCATCATCCACATCCATTTAAAACGTACTAAGAATGTGTATTATCACTCAACAGTTAAGGCATAAGTCATCTTACGCAAGAAGAGGGACCAAGTTCAAAATATTGGCCTTGTGTTTTAAAGCCTTAACTTTCTTGAGAGCTGATTACCTGGACTTCCTTTACTCATAATTGCTCACCGAAGAAAAGCCAAAATGCAACTTTATTCATCTTTGGTGAATCTGAAGGACATCTAGTAAACAGGTAGGAAAACTGCTGACAATTAGTTTTCCCTTATTTAAGTTCCAAATTGCTACTGCCAACCTAACCTATATGGATAAGGAAATTAGTGATCTTTAGTTGGAAGATAATTTGGCTCATAGTGGGAAAATGGGGACGGGGAAAGGGGAAAGAAGTGTAGGGTAAAGGGGGAGGAGGCATTGACTTCTGACTTAAGAACAGTAGAATAAAATTTGTTTGCCACCCATCTTGCTTTTTACTTTTTGTATATTTAATATGTATTATTTCTATAATAACAAACTTATCTAATTGGCAAAACCCAAAGTCAAAATTTTATTTATTTTTCCATCTCAAGCACAAAATCCAGAAGCGGTTTCCAAGTAGAAGCAAAGTTGGATGTATTCTTTTATTTAATTTGAGCAGTTAATTTAGCCATCTCTAATCTAGTTCACATTACAGACATATTTTCAAGCCTATCTTAGGGGATCTAATACGTTTTTTTGTTCAGTCCAGGAGTTATTACAATCATAGGTATATTTTAAATGCAAATTCAAAGCAAAGAAAGATTTATGTCTTGTTTAAATCACCCCAACAGTGTGTAGAAGCAATGTGTTGGTAGATAAGTATGAAAGAAGTCTTCAGAGGATTTTGGAATGTTTCTGAAAAGGAGATTCCTTCTGGCTTGTGTTTACCATAATATATTACCCCTTGTTAAAAGATTTCAGTATCACAAACAGCATTTGTGTTGAAATGTCTTTGAATATTAGTAGCTTGGGTTGGTAGTTATGTTGTTGGTTTGAGCTCCAAGCTTGGCAATTTGGTTGCAAACGTTTTGTCCCATTCAAGGAGACACCTTCAGTGCACTTTGGATTGGGTTTGTGTTCTCTGTCATAGCTCATTCTAGTAAAGAACTGGTGGGTTGATTCTATATTTATAACAAAACAAGTTGCCCTTAAGTGCTAAAAGTTTGACTTTTGCCCCATCTCTACTCTTCTTCATTATCCTATTCTTCCCCACCCCAATGCATCTGGTGGGGACAATTTCTCTCTCAACAATACAATGTGACTGGGACTTGCAATGAAGAAAATGGCAGTTTAGATGCCTCCAATGTTCTCAGAGATGACAACTCAGCTTGTTTTGCCCCCTGCACAAGATATGTGTGTGTATCTTTTTCTTCCTCCTGATTTGAGAAGGAAGTCACTTCCTCCTTGAATTGACCCACTTGACCCCCAAACTGTCGCTTCTCATGAATAAATTGCAGAAATGGAGGCTTATGAGCTCAATGAAAGGGAGTGAAGATTTCCATCAGGTTCTGTCAGGCTCAAGAAACTAAGACAACACAGGTAGTTGATCAGAGTGGTATGTTTATTGCTACTCACTTTTTGACAGGAATCTTGTCAGACTAAATTACACTCACAATAGAACATCTAGATAAGCACTCCAAAGTTTGGGAAGGGTCTGCTTTCCACCCCTTCCTCTCCCTCAGCAATTCCAGGCTAGCTAGTCTCTTAATTCCACCCCTTACTTCAACCCCAGATTCTACCATGGGTTCACAGCTGCCACGTAGCCAACTTTATAGATACTAGAACCAACCATTTCTAAATCACTTTTTGGATTTATTCAACTTTGTAGTTAAAGACAGACTTTCTTTGGAATAGATAAGTACTTCTCTTTGGAAATTTTATTTCTGGACTTCATATGGAATTTTTTTCCTGAAATTTGTCTAACTCACAAAACTTTGGAAACAAAAGAAACTAAAAGCATTTATATGGAAGGACTTAATTTTTACTTTTAAGGGATTTGAAATTGAAAACTTTTTTGGGGGACAAATCTACATTCTGGAATTACAGCTTGAAGCTTCGAACTGGCTATGCTTGGTTTTTTTTCTATCTATACTCCCATCAATTAGTTAGATGTATAAACAAAGACTTCTTTCTTTAAAGGCTTTTAATATATATTTTACCAGCTAAGTGTGCTACAGACCATGGCTACAAATAGAGGTACCAGGCGAGGGTCTGGAAACGAGGAACAGATTCTGCTGTCTCTTATGAAGGTGATGTTTGACTTGGATAATACACTAACACAATCTTTAGAAATTAAGCTTGAGACTTTGGGGGAAATGGATAAAAGACTGGACAAGATGTCAGGGGAAATCAAGCAAGTTAATGATAGAAGGGAACTTTCAGAGAAACAGTAATTAGAGATTTGGACTTAGAAAGAGAGCTGGACATTTTGGCTGTGCTGAAACTCAAGAGAGAAGAAATTCTGTCTAAGGTTTAGCAGTATTTTGGAGGATCTTTCTGAAAATATATGAAAATGCTTGTTCAGGAATTAGCTGATTTATTGTGCTGAGAAGAGGAATGGATGGATGCAGAATTGGACTAGATCTATCACTTAAATGCATGTTATGCTGTAATGAGACAAGCATCAAGACATGTTTGGGTATCTTTTCTGAGGAAAAGAATAAGGATCAAATTTTGCAATGTCATTTTGAGACAAGATTGATAATATTGATATAACTGTTTTAAAGGAGATTCTTATTAGGATCCTGAGTAAGAGGAAAGATTGCTTCTTCCTAGCAGATATTTTGAAGCAGAAAAGGATTGCATTTCACTGGGATAAATTGGAAGGAGTAATTCTTACTTTTCGACATCAAAGATATAGATTAATTACTGTCCAAAAAGTTAAAGATTTTCTGGAAAAATTTAAGAAGGAACCGTATTTCAATGGAGATGGTTGATAAAGATTCACAAAGACTGCAACCGACTAAAGATACTGAGAACTACTTTGGGAGCTACAGTTTTAAAGACTTTGATAAAATCTTCTCTTGAATATGGATTATAAAATTTTAATATAGAGTATAAGTGGGGGGGAAGAAAAAAGACTTTTCACTATAGGTGAAAACTTATAACCATCTGTTTAGTGGCTCTTTGAAGTTACAACAGCACTGGGAAAAGTGACATGATTGGTCCTTGCACTTACAACCTTTGCAACATTCCCAGTGGTCACATGATCAAAATCCAGGTGTTTGGCAACCAGCATGGATTTACAATGGTAGCAGTGTCCCAGAGTCATGTGATTGTCATTGATGAGCTTCCCATGTGGCTTCTGACAAGCAAAATCAATAGGGGATGCCGGATATATGGCCACGTGATTCACTGAAGAACTGCCGTGATTCATTTAACCATGGTGAAAAAAAAGGTCATAAAACTGGGCACAATTTTGCATTTAACATTACATTTAACAATTTTACATTTAACAACTTGCTTAATACAATGGCAATTCTGATCTCAATTGTCATAAATATTTGAGTATCAAATATTTGATATTTGACTATCAATATTTGAGAAAATTGAAGTAAGATGTGATTTGTTCATAAGCACATATAAGAAAGAAGATGTGAAGGATTTGATCTGTAAGACTCTGGGTGAAAAATTTGTATCAGTGGTCTTAAAAAAAGACTAATGGAGTAGTTTGTACATCGATCCATAATTAAAACCTAAATTATTATTGACCAATGAACCTGGTAGACATGTTGCAGTTGACGTTGATATCCAAGGGATTACATCTATAATTACTGGTCTTTCTGTTCCAAATGAGGATTAAAGCAAAATTCTTTAATTATCTTATGGAGCAATTGACTCTTTTTTCATATGATAGCTTGTGTATGATGGGGGATTAGAATGAAGTTGTTGCTCCACACAATTTGATAGAGCTTCATATAAGGAAAAAAAACTTAACCAAGGAAAAGTCTTTAAATATACCCTGACAGTTTGATACTTAAGAAAAAAATCTACAACTTTTAGGTGGAGATTAAATGAAGTGTTATTACAAAAGTTTTGGTAGTGAACGACTGCAGGAAGAAAGTAAATGAATTATTTGACAACTACTTTGATAAAAGGACAGATTTAAAAATCATTTCGGATGCCAAGAAAGGTATGAAAGTTTTATTTTATCCAATATGATCAAGAGTTGAACAGAAAGTCCCAAGAAAAAAATGCAAGTTACTTTGGATGAAATTAAAAAGAAAGATTTATAAAAGTCACCAACAGATGCATGTACTATATAACAGATTAAACTTTTACAAGAATTAGCTATGCTGACTGTAAGGGAAATTGAAACAAAGTTGAAATATGTGAAATAGAAGAATGTGTATGGAAATCATGGTTGTCCCAAAGGTGCTTTGCAAAAGACAACTGGACTTTCTTTGTTTTGCTTGAAGATGTTTTGCTTCTCATCCAAGAAATTTCTTTAGTGCCTTTTGAAAAGCAACTTTGGGTGAAACAGAAGAATTTTGAGTTTACAAATAAACCTGGGAAACTGAGAAAGGAAAGAGAAAAGAAAATAATAGTAAAAATTCAAGAAGGTGTTTAGTGGACAATGCAATTACAGAAAAAGCTTTTTATTATTACTATTCCAATTTCTATAAAGCACAAGATATTTTCTCAGGAAAAAGTGAGGAACAGTAAACAACAAAATTTACCAAAACGTTCGCAATCCCAGAAACAAATTATGAACATCGTATATCTGTTTCAGAGATATTAGAAACTATTAAAAAAAAGGCACCAGGACTGGACAGACTACCTGGTTTTTATCATAAACATTTTGAAGACCATCTTGTACAACTACTGCAGAAAATGATGCATTCTATTTTACAAGGAGATGCAATGCCAGAATCCTGGAAAGAGGCCAATATTGCATGGTTACCAAAGGAAGGATAATATTTAACTTCTACTAAAAATTATAGACAATTTCTTTATTGAACAATTACTATAAAGTGTTGTCATCAATTTTAGCAGGCAGGCTTTTTACTAGAGTTTATTTATGAAGATTACTTAGATTTTTTACCTAAAAGGCAATTATAAGATGTGAGAACTGTGCTGGATGTAACAGAATACATACAACAACACAATGAAAAACAAGCTGCATTGCTGAGATGCTGAGAAAGCTTTTGACAATTTGAACTCATCCTTTTTTAAAAAAGTTCTGGAAGATATGGACTTTGGTGAGAATATTTTTCATGGAATCAAGTTGATATGCAGTCCCGAAGGCTCAAAGTATAGTTAATGGTGAACTGACTAAACTATATGATATTCAGAAGGGGACAAGACAATGTCCTCTTTGTTATTTATTTTGGTTCTTGAAATTTTACATAGAAACTTTGTTTTGCAACAAAGATGTTGGTTTAAAGTATGATCACACAAGATCACGGTGTTCCGATGAAAAAATCTGGTTTTAAAAACTGAGAAAAACATTAATTGTTAGGGGCTATTTGGTAATAAGACTTGGATGCTGTTTTGAATAACTATGTTAAGGTATGGAATGAAGTTAATAAAAGATATGCTAAGATGGGAAAACCTACAATTGTCATTATTAAAACCTACAATTGTCATTATTGGGAAGAATGTCTGGGATTAAAACAAATGAATTAAAAAGCACATTCTTTACTTAGAATGTTATTTTCCCCTTAGACAATAGAGGTTAGGAGTAGCAAATCTGAAATTGTATTGTTTACTTTGGATAAAAGAGTGAATGACCTTAAGAAACAGGAAGTTATTGGAATTGGAGGCATACGATTTAAGATTAGGATGTCATGACTCTCTGTGTATGAGAAAGAGGTAAGAAGACATAGGAGGACCCATGAACATCCAGGATTACATGCTAAATAAGAGCTTTTTGTTTGGCTTCCCTTCTTTGCTGTGGAGGGGAAAATTATGTATATGCAAAGAAATATGGACATCCTTGGTCTATTGGACTGGGGAAAGCCCCACCAACAAGGAACAGATATCATTCTAAAGAAAACCAGAACAATAATAGTAAAGTTTTATTGGCTGTCAAAACCAATTTTAAATAAACTTTATTATTTTATTTTGCCCTTATACCACTTCAGTGATTGCCAACTGTTAACTGGTTTATTTACACAATATTTGTTAACCCCTCAGATATTAGAATGGTCCAAACCTTGTTGGCCTTTCATAAGGCTTTAAAAACTTGGCTGTGTTCCCAAGCCTGTTATGCTGAGTGTGTTAAGGTCCCCATTTCTTGGCTTTACTGGTTAACTATCTTGGCTGCTGTGTATATTTATTTTGGACATTTTTTATTGTTTTATATGTTTTTTGTTGTTTTAATTATTTTTATAATTTTGGAACTGTAAGCCTCCCCAAGTTATTGATTGAGATGGGTGGCTGTAGAAATTGAATGAATAAAACTAAAATTAAAAAGAATAAATCACAAAACTATCCAAAATGCACCAGAGAACAATTAAAACTCTATTACCATAAACATTCCAGTACAAGAAGAAACAGCTGCATCAGATAATATCCATTTCCAAAGCTTCCTGAACCCCATCAGGGTTCGATTCAATTGGACAAGGGGAGTGGTGTTTCCAAATGGGGGTGGGTGGATGGGAGGGGAGCACTTCCCTCCCTAATTCTTGCTGGAGGCATTCTCAACTTGTTTTTTATTTTATTCATCAAGCACAAACAATTGGAAGAAGGTGACTCTGAAGATATCCAAATCCTGATCCAGGTATATAACAAGATAACATAACAACCAGTACCTTGAAATTACAGGCAGAGCCAACTACAGGCAATCCTGGACTTATGACCACAACTGAGCCCAACATTTCTGTTGCTAAGTGAGACATTTGTTAAGTGAGCTTTGCCCCATTTTACGAACTTTCATGCTACAGCTGTTAAGTCAATCACTGCAGTTGTTAACTTAGTAACACGGTTGTTAAGTGAATCTGGCCTTCCCTTTGACTTTGTTGGTCAGAAGGTCGCAAAAGGTGATCACATGACCCTGGGACACTGCAACCATCGTAAATATAATCCAGTTGTCAACCATCCAAATATAAATCACATGACCATGGAGATGCCGCAATGGTCTTAAATGTGAAAAATTGTAATAAGTCATTTTTTTCAGTGCCGTTGTGACTTCATATGGTCATTAAATGAACTGTTGTAAGTCGAGGATTACCTATATAACCAATGTAAATCCTGAAATAGACATGCTGTATAGCTGAAGTAAATGTGCTCATGAGTATTCAAGCTGCCACATTCTGGACTAGTGGTGGCTTCCGAGTAGCCTTCAAGGGAAACTCCACATGGAGTGTCTTGCAATAGCCCAAACAAGAGGTGACTGAGGCATGAGGACAGCATAATCAATGCAGAGGAGTGTAAGCATACTATTAAAAAAGTATGCAAGGGCAGTTACCTAAACGTCAGGTTAGGCCTCTGAGAGGAGAGGGTGAGAAGAAACTCAAAATTTACCTGCCTTGATTCTCCTTAATATAGGAGAGGGGAAAGGAGAAACTCTTTATCGACTTTGAAGACTATCATTATACCTTTAGCAATAGACTTCAAATATGATTATTCAGTTTAGGAGAAATTAATGTTGGAGACTTTTTCCCATGCCCAATACATGAGCATGTGAGACATACACATACTTGAACGCATGCAACTTGCATGCATTTATGTTTGTACACAAAAGTACACACAGCACAGTCATATGGAGTATATATATATATGCTCTACAGAAGGACAAAGTATGATTTATCAAATCTTAACACTGAATTAATGATTACCAGTTCAAATTAATTGATTGTAAAAAGAGGTACCCTATCCTCATATTCCAATCATTCTCTCTCATATGCAAACACCATTCTGATATAGAAATACACGGGTATACATGCAGACATATACATACAACCGTCTCCCTAAGATTTGCACACTTACAGTATATTAGTAATTAGGATGCAAGTAGTAACATCTAGCAAAATGTGAAAGGGTCTAGCTCAGGGCTGTCAAACTCACAGCCCATGGCCCACATGCATCACATGCTGGGCACACCGATGCCCAGTTTAGCGAAGGAAAAAAGTCGTGATACATCATATGACACTGCCGTGATGACGCAAGTTTGACATCCCTGGTCTAGATTAAGTAAACCAGTGTTGTGGGATTGTGATGTAAGTCCCGTCCCTTTTCTATGAGTTGTAATGTTGCTTGTCCACTCAAAAAAGTCAAAGCTTATGATGTGACTGTAATTGTGGTATGACAGTGTGACACCATAATTCTGATGAAAGCAACAAGATCCTGTGGATGACACTGGTCACAATACATAACGATGATGCTGTATTTGCATGATTTTATCATTGCACAAATGTGTCATTTTGACATGAATTTGATTTGCCTCAAATACTGCTGCCCCAAATTCATAGGAAATCATTTGAGGGTAAATTTCTTCATGGTAAATGTGGAATTTCAGATCTTTTTACAGAATCCATTTCTCTAGCAGTAGAGCATCATCTAGTTAATGCTGAAAATCACATTTAAGTGACCTTCAACACTCAGCGGTGTATCTCTGCTGATATGAGCAGCCATTCAATCTTTACTGACAAAAGGAAATAAAGTAAATCTGATGTTTAACAAAGATCCAGGTCTGATGGCATCCAGTGTAGTAACCAGCTTGCTGCTAAGCAGGTCTTGGTTGCATCAATACCTAGGAAGGAGTTGCTTTAAAATATCATATATGCTATCTTGGATTCAATAAAACAAAGGAGAAGAAAATAATAAATTAAAATCATTACTTTGCTTTGGCATAGCTTTGCACAACTTAAGAGTACTTGTATTGTGGAGTACTTTATAGTAATAAACAGTGCAGAAGTGGTATTCAGCACAACTTTTTACATAGGTTTTCCTTTCACCTTTTGTCATTTCTTTGCTGCAATTATATAAAAATTCCAGATGCAACTCTGAGTTCAAGAAACCAATCGTGTTTTCTCTGCCAAATTAATTTATTGGATTTTAATGCAAATCGTGCCCTGTGTGACCTTCTGCCTATAGGACAGAATGTAAATTTCAGCGGCCAAGCAAGGAGACCAAACAAAGCCATCACGTTTTCAGTGAGAGACAGAAAAAGACTCAACTATATTCCAAAGTCTGCTCCCGGGGTTTGCCAAAACATAGCTTTCAAAGTAAAAAGTGGCCCTCCCCTTCTGAAGGATGTACCAGGCCTTTCAATATTAATGAAGGACTTAGAATGCAGCACGGAATGCAGGTAGTCTTCAGCTTATGACCACAATTGAGCCCAAAATTTATGTTGCTAAGTGAAACATTTGCTAAGTGAGTTTTGCCCCATTTTACGATCTTTCTTGCCACAGTTAAATGAATCGTGCACTTGTTAAATTAGTAAAACCACTGTTAAGTGAATTTGGATTCCCCATTGAATTTGCTTGTCAGAAAGTCGCAAAAGGGGACCACACAACCCCAGAACACTGTAACCATCATAAATATGAGTCAGTTGCCAAGCATCTGAATTTTGATCACATGACCACAGGGATGCTATAATAGTTGTAAGTGTGAAAAACCATCCTGTCACTTTTTTCAGGACCGCTGCCACTTTGAATGGTCACTAAACAAACTGTTGTACGTCAAGGACTACCTGTACACTAAAAGCAACCCAAGTTCACATGAGTGGAGGCCACAAAGCCCCAAATTGGTTCACTAGAAGGACAGGCACAGAATTTAAAGGTTGCTCATCCCTTGCCAAATCATGAGATGTGGGGACCTGCTCTTAGGAGACATCTCACTCCAGCTCAATTTGGGTAGGGAAGAGTACTTATTATTTCTCATGTGCTGAGATTTAGACATGAATATAATACCTAAACATGGCTATTAAGTCAATACAACTGTAAAGAAGGAACTTCAGAAGATCTTAGTTAAAATAACAGTTGAATTTAGTTGATGTTTGGAAGAGGAAAGAGATTCCATCCTCATTCACACACCAAAGTTTACTGAGTGACTTTGGGACAACCTCTCTCCATCGATTACTTCACATGATCGTTGTTTTAGGAATACAATGAGAGGATGCGCACCTTATGAACTGCTTACAATGTACTAGTGATTTCCCGTTGCCTTTATTTTGGAGAAAATTATCCTTATTTCTACATTCTTCCTAGCGGTTCCAAGCTTCTGCTATTTTTTAATGACCTTATGTCATTGCTCCTCCAACTCTATAACCATTGTCCAGTCAAACTATCTGGCTTCCTTTCCATCTTTCCTAATTGCCACTCTGTTTAGGCCTCCTTCCCAGAACATATGGTGCTACCTTGTCCTTTTCCTTCAAAACCCTTTTCAAAACTCAGTTTTACCAAAAAGGTTTTTAGGTATAGGGTCTCCTGCTTGAGCAGAGGGTTGGACTAGGCCCCTTCCAGTTCTATTCTGATTGACTGATTTGTTTTATTCCTTATAATCCTCATTTCTAGACCTAAGTATATTCAACATGTGATGTATGTGCTCATATACATTTTTCTGCCTGCAGCCTTTCTTTTGTCAAAATTTTGGTTGTAAGATTCTTCAGGGAAGGGAAATTATTTTTACTCCATTATTCTCTTGCTTTCTGCTTACCTATTAACATTAATAGCACTTCGGTGCTAGGAATAAAGCAATACTTCGCTTTGTCTTTTGTTCACCCTTCTTGTTACTTAATTACAGTCTGAAATAAGTTCATCTGCAATCAAACTCATCCACCCCCACCTCTGTGCCTTCTGCCAGGTTGGTGACTATGTTAAAAACAGCCTCCCCCAAGTTTTATTACCAGCCTACTTTATCCACCTGCTCTTTAAACCTCTCTTTTTACCCCAAAGTCAGAGATAACCTGCCTCATTTCCAATGTTGTGCGCTGCAACTTCTATTAAACCAGTTGCGGCAAGGGATTATAGGACATAAAGTCCAAAACATTGGGAGAGCACCAAATATAATCTATTTCTTTCCTAATCCTTTCTCAGTTCTTTCTTCACTGAACCTCTTTCCCTGTCCTTGTTTTATCCATTACGCCTATCTTGCGGATTGGTTGCTTGGGCAGATAATTTTTATTCTGAATAATGGAAGGTTGGCTGGGCTTAAATCCTATTTAACTATTTAGAGAAGATTGTTATCTATCCATCCATCCGTGTATCAAAGTAACGTTTCTACTTCAAGGCTTAGAAGACAATTTAACCATAAATACAACCTAGGAAAAGAACATTGCTTATCTGCCCACGTTCCTTTGTTCCTCAACATCCTACCTGACCCAGAGCCTCACATGTGAACAATAGCACTCGAGCAAGCGAGGTCACCAAACTTCTGGGTCAGGACAGAGATATTCTTCCTAAGGGAGAGACAGTTTTAGCCTGCTGAGTTAGGGAATGATTTTCGGAGAAGAGGCCAAGCTTTCGCGATCGTTTAGCGAGGACCACTGTCAAATTCTTGCAATGCAAGGAACATGCCTGCGTAGGGCTGCGAGGCGATTGAAAAAAATCTGGGTGTTCCCCCC
>JANHFL010002216.1:104659-118548 GCA_032468155.1 Oxyrhabdium leporinum
ATAGATAGATAGATAGATAGATAGATAGATAGATAGATAGATAGATAGATAGATAGATAGACAGACAGACAGACATATATATACATAAACATATATACACACATATTTATGAGCAGATCCAAGGTGCCAAAAGATCTCAGATTCCTCCTATCTAGAAAATGGTTCCAAAGCTTCACCTTTCTTGGTCCAGCTATGCCACCTGTTTTCATGTCATGGGTATTAAACCTGACATCTGAGCATGTAAGTTCCTTGGCTAACATCACAGGACTTAAATAAGAATCTGAGCATGTAAGTTGCTTGGTTAACTCCCAGGAGGATGTCGGTTTGCTGTCAGTTTCCTCGATCTCCGGGCAGGTTCAGGTCAGCCAAACTAAGCCAGGCAAGAGAAGTAGGACAAAAGCATGGCTCTAACAAAGAGGGTAGCATTGGCTTGAAAAGCTGCGGGGACACTGTTGCTGTAAGAGAATAAAAAGTGATGAAATATTAGGAAGCATGATCTGTACCAGAATACAACAGAGGAGAACGGTTAAAGCAAAACTGCAGAAGCAAGGAAAAAAAATAAGAGAGAGATGGAAAATCTTTTGTAGGTCAAGAACCAAATTTCCAGGGAGACGGAAATCTCTGGGGACATAAATCAGGAAATCAGTGATGGGCGAATCTGAAGCCTAAAGTGGATGAAGCCAGAATTGGCAATAACTCATTGATTTTCTTTCTTTTCCCTCTCTCTCTCCCCCTGTTGTCATCCTCATAATCTTTCTCTTTCTCTCCACTCCTTTATTGTCTTTTCTTTTTCTCCAGGCTTTCTCTGCCATGACTGCTTTAGACCTTTGCAAATTACGTTGTGGATTGTAAGATCTTTGTTTTCACCTGTCATCCACGTGCAGTTTTCATTGTGACTTTTAATGAGTTTATTTACGTGTCAGCCACTATGAAAGAATTCCTTCTTTTCCAGTGGATTGTGATCCTGCTTTTAACTTGTTCTGGAATTTTGAGGTTGTTGGGTCACTACGTGAAGGCCGCCAAGAAACTTATTGTCATCAAGGACACGTTTGCCACGATTATGCCAGTGTCAATATTAATTTCTCACCTTTCTAAAGTATTTCCCCTGAACGTAGAGTTTTCTAATTACGCTAATTGTTATATCCCCCTTTTCTCACAAGTCAGAAATCAGCGAAAGATCGAACATGGAAATTTTCTGAAACCCACACCAATTAGTAGCTCCAAAACATATTGAATTGCAGCTACTGCTGCTACTGCTGCTGCTACTCCGTAGAATTAATGAGTGAACCTTATAACCTTTTTGCATTCCAAGGTAACTGTGTTTTGAACAATATGCAGGGTGAACTTTGCAGTATTTTTCCCAGCTATAAATTAATTACAACATCTGTTCAGATAGCTGAGGTGAGCTTTGGCACTTCAATATTACTTTCCATGAGCCACCTATGGGTGACTTTGGGATCAAATGTATCATATAAGGAGATCATAACATACATTATTATTTATTTCTTTATTGTCTTCTTGTAAAAAAAAAGGTGCAGAGGGAAAAAAAAACGGTTTTCAAGAAGCCTAATCTGGTTTGGTTTCTCCACAGACTACAGGTGGTCCTCAACATATAACTATTCACTTAGTGACTGTTATAAAGTTATAGTGCCACTGAAAAAAAGTGCTCATGACTCATACTCACACTTATGATCATTGCAGTGTCCTCGTGATCAAAATTTGGGCACTTGGTAACCGGCGTGCTTTTATAGCAATAGCAATAGCACTTAGACTTACCTACCTTCCCATTGTGGTTTACAGCACTCTCTGTGTGGCTTACAATGTCAGCATATAGCCCCCCAACAATCTGGGCCCTCATTTTACCGACCGCAGAAGGACGGAAGGCTGAGTCAACCTTAAGCCAGTCAGGATCGAACTCCTGGCAATGGGCAGACTTTGCCTACAATACTGCATCCTAACCACTGAGCCACCACGTCTCTTATGATGGTTGCAGCATCCCAGGGTCATGTGATCATCGTCTGGGACCTTCCCAGCAGGCTTCTGACAAGCAAAGTCAATGGGAGAATCCAGCTTCACTTAATGCCCCCGTGATTCACTTAACAATTGTGATGATTCCCTTAACGGCCTCAGCAAAAAAAAATATTGAAAGATCATGCATGGCTCATTTAATGACTGCATTGCTTAGTGACAGAATTTCCAGTCCCAATTGTGGTTGTAAGTTGAGGACTATCTGTAGTGAAGCTAGGACATTTGGGTTTTCATTTACTTAGGCAAATGGCATATCTTGTCCATTTATTTTGTTTCCATTGTATAGTTTATGATTCCAACTGACTTTGAATTTGGTTCCACAGAACAAGATTATAGGGGCAAGGAAACAATATGACTACAGGCACTGAGTGACAGCTTGCTTTACCACCATTTAACATGCATTTAATACCAAACAGCTTGCTAGGAACTATACTGAGCTTTGAAGTGACAGCTCTTTGCTTAAGGGGCTAACTATCGTGGTTATATGTGCACCATTTTTCAAATCCTCAGTGAGGTCTGTCAGGACCTGCTGTTGCATGGTCTGAGACGGTGACCTGATTCTGAAATCGTCACTGCATTTTGTTGATCTCCCTGATTCTAAAGCAGTCGCTGTGTGACTGTTGCTGAGAAATATACAAGAGGAAAAATATCCAAGCATTAAAGGCATTCAGCATCAGGCTAATCTTCCATCCATTGTACTGCAATGCTATAACACAAGATTATTATAATGTAAAGTAGAAGACAACAACTGCAAAACTGCAGAAGAAAAGAAGAAGAAGAAGGAGAAGGAGAAGGAGAAGCAGAAGAAGATCAGATTGCTGATTTTTATGTTGACTGCATGAAATTTCATTCTTACATCCTGCATGCAATTCCTTCCCACCTGTAACTACCAAGCAAGTACTGAAATGCAGGGCTGCAATATTGCTTTACTGCAGTGGTCACTATATTCTAGTCAATACAGGTAGTCCTTCGATTATGACCAATCATTCAACTGTTCAGACTTACAATGAGGCTGAATAGGAGGCCTTAGGACCAGACCTTAGATTTCCAACCATCACAGCATCCCCTCAGCCACATGGTTGTAATCCACATACTCAGTATCCAGCTCACTATTACAATATCACAACAAGCATGGTCACTTGATTGTGATTTCCGATGTTCCCTGCCAGCTTCCCACAAGCAAAGTCAATGGGGAAGCCAGCAGGAAGTCGGAAGTAGCAATCGCATGAGATTCTCAGTTAACAGTCTCGTTTAACAAGGGTAACCAAAACGTCTGGAATTGCCATCAGTAAACAACTCAGTCCTGTGATGTGCCACTTTATGACTGCATCAGTTAGTGACAGAGTTCCTAGTCCCAGCTGCCATCACAATCCAGGGACTATCTGTATGGTGGAAGTCATAACATCTGGGGATTGGCAACATACTAAGGAGACCAAATTTAGTAAGAACATGTCTATGTACAGCTGTCAGACTTGCATATATACTGCTGGCAGCTGTAACATTGAACATATTTTTTTTCATGTGGTTATTTATTGACAGAATATATAACTGTGGCTGAGGCCAACCACATTATTATTATTATTTTACTAACAGCTATGTTGCTCATTAACATGAGAACAAAATCGGTGTAACATAGAACAGCAATAAGGAGGAGACTGAAATTTGTTGGTAGATTCTAGCTGATTGGCACTGGATTGGTTAAGGTTTTGGTAATTTATTCTCTATAGTAGTAGCAACTTAGAACTATTTTTCTTCCTAAAACTGAATGTTGGGGAGGAAAGAGAATGGTTGTGGAAAAGCTAGGAGGCATTTTAAAAAAAGATAGATTAACATAATTTTGGGCTAAGTTTGCATGTAGAGTCATGATCCCTGTTTCTTAGCTGTCTGCCAATATATGTCATGAAACTGTAGATGGGGAAACTCGAGGTTCTATTAAAACAGGAGGTTTCCAACTCAAGGACCGTGGGCCAGATCCAGCCCATGGGGTTCTTAGATCTGGCCCACAGGGCTGCCCTGGAAACAGGGGAAGGACTGGCCCGTGGTGCCACTGCCAGTGAAAACAGAGCTCAGGAGGGCCCTCCCGAGTTCCGTTTTTGCTGGCAGAGGGTTGCAGGAGGCCATCACAGCCGAAAACAGAGGTCGCGAGGGCCATAGGCCACACATGAGACCCCGTTTTTGCAGGCAAAGCGCTCGGGCCACCACAGGTGCCACCAACCTGAGTGACATCGAGCTGGCCATTCCCACCCGAGCCCCCCAAAGTCAAACACAACCCTGATGTGGCCCTCAATGAAATCGAGTTTCACACCCCTGTATTAAAACATAAAATAGTTCTTGTAAGCCTCAGATCTGCCCACCTTCAGTTTAGCAGATAGGAATTTGGACCATTGTTGGAAAAGCCAGGGTGTGAAAGCTCCACTTAGCCACCCATTTTGCTACAGGAGTTCATTATCATCATCATGAGTGTATTGTGGTCATACTGTGTACCATAATGGAGAATTGAGAGAATGGTGCAAAAGGTACATTCCCCTTTTTAAACTCTCTAAGCAGAACAATTTTTTTCTGTTTGCTTACCTGCAGAATTAGTGAATTGCCTCAACAGATACGCATGCCATAAAATTTTCAGAAATTAAAGAAGGAACGAGCCATGATTAGGCTGTAGGATGTGTAGATCTTTGCTAATACTTTGGTTCTTTGTTGCTTCGTGAGAGAAGCAGGAAAAACAGGTGTACGCAACACTGTACCTCTAAATCCCTAAATAAAGATCTCCCCCACCCCCCTTTCTGACACCCATAAGCAAAACAGCAAACTATCTTGCCCCGGGTCAGACTCCTGGCCATGTCAACTGGTATTAATGGAACTAAAGCTGACTGGTAGAGAGTCCTTGGAGTAAACTTGGTGGAACCTGACATCATCTGCATACAAAAAAAGCTGCTTGATCAGCAAGCAGTGCCTGATCCTCAGTTGCAACCCACCGAGTGTGTGAGTGTGCCGCTAATTACAGGAGGGCATGGTGGCAAAAGTCTTGCTGAAGTAGTTGTTGGGGGCTCCTAATGGGTTATTCAGTTTGGCAGACTGAATTCCCTTTTGGTGGAAAAGGAGTAGTCAGTTTGAGTAGCCTGGAAACGGGCAGGCAGTACACAGCAACACAACTTGCAGATTGTAGGGCCAGTGGATTCTCCTGCGGCTGCTCCTCACTCGCAGATAGGCAAGCAAATGACAACAAATTCACTCGCTTGCTTTTCCTTCTTAAATTAATCTCAACCCCTGGCACTAACAAAGCAGACTTGGGCAGCATCCTTGTAAATAATCTTGCTGTTCACTTGCCTGCTTTCTCCCCTCGGTGAGGGTGAGGAGAGTGTTGGTGCCACTAAAGGCATGCTATTTGGGGCATGTTGCCAAGAACTAAAAAATAAATAAAAACGGGATTCTCCATATCAACTGATATGAACCCTCAGAATCTCCCCGCTTCCTTTGCCAGTGAATAAGTCAATGCTTTTGGCTCACAGGCTGAGACTTTGATTCAAGGTTTTGCCTCCAGCTTGAAAGTTTCCACCATCCCAACTTGCTGTGGACAGCAGGATTCCAGCCTCTTTCTACTTCCTGGACTGAAAACCACCCATATTGGTTTCAAAGGGAGATCAGAGCCATTATCATTGGTTTTGGAGCTTGCTAAAAGAGCTGAATGGGTTATTACCAGCTCAAAGCCTTGAACTAACTTTGGGATCATGGAAGAGCCTCTGCAATCTCATCTCACCTTCAGACTTAGGGGAGAAGAATACCAGGTTACCTGGAAGGATTGCTGAGACTGACAAAGGTGTTGCTTTACTTTAAGCCAAACGGGGCCCTGTTGTGAGCCCTTGGCATGGATTTTAGAGCATGATCTAGATCAAGGGTGTCAAACTCAAGGCCCGTGGGCTGGATCTGGCCTGTGGGGTGCTTAGGAGGTTTGGCCCGCAAGGCCACCCTGCAAACAGCAAAGGACCGGCCTGCGGTGTCTCTGCCAGCATTCCCCCCCCCCCCTGGGCTCCGTTTTCACTGGCAGTGGGCTAGCAAAACAAACTAAAAGCAAAACAAAACAAAAGGAGAAATGTTTCCCCTTTTCCATTTGAGCATCCAAGAAGGAACAGGAAACGAGAAAGGGAAATGGGAAAGAAAAAGAAGGAAAGATGTGAAGAGAGCAAGGAAGGAAAAACAAGAAAAGAGGGGAAGGAAGAAGAAAGAATGAAGAGGGAAGGAAAATGAAAAGGAAGGAAGGAAGGAAGGAAGGAGATTATAATGAGAGGGAGGAGGATCTGAGGGAAGTCCTGCCTTAGCACTGGGCCACCACCACAGGTGCCCCCGACACGAGTGATGTCGAGCTGGCCACGACCCCCCTGAAGTCAAACACAACCCCGATGCTGCCCTCAATGAAATCGAGTTTGACATCCCTGATCTAGATAAAGGCCATCCTCTGGTGTTTTCTGGGGAGTCCTTGGTTGGGGTTTTTGTTTTGTTTTGGGGGGATGTTTCATTACCCAACTGGGTAACACCTTCAGTGCTAGAAGGGAGTAGGTTTGCTCTCTGTATTTAATGGCTTGTCCTGTAAGTGTTGGTGGGTGTGTTGTTTTCTGAGAACAGACCACACTGCCTTTCAACACTGAAGATGTTACCTAGTTGGGAAATGAAACATCTGCAAGAAGACAACCAAGCTCAGAGAGCATCAAAGACTCCAGAGTTCAACTCTGAGCTACAAATATTCTCTTCTAGTGTTTTCTCCTGCCTTTGATACCTGCGATTCTGGCCTAATAAGTGATTTTTCACCTGAGGATTTGACTACATGTATCAACATCCTTCAAGTCAACATGGCATCTGTGATGGTGGTGTCTTGGTATTAAACTGGCCTCAGCACATTGCCCATGCTTTGTTTTTACCCAGCATGGCCTTCCCACATTTGAGGAGCTAAAGGTCCTCGGTTGAACATAGAAGTCCCTGGATACGCCATAGATTAATATACCCTTAGCACCTAGGTGTGATGGCAGACAGAAGCTGAGGTGGACAGCCGAACTAAGCAGGGTAACAAGGATACTCATATCCTGTGAGCCTCTGACATATTTCCAGATCTCTTCTATTTTCAGCAGCCTGAGATATTTTTTTTTTCAGTAAACGTATGTGCGTGCGTTTGTGACTGAAAGGCAGAGCACACGCATCAGAATAAGAGCGAGCAAGGCAGTAGCAAAAGGAATTAGCTAGCTGTGAAACTGCTGATTACAATATCCCTCCACGCCGATAGAACGCTCCTGGCACGAATTGGCAAATATGTCCCGGGCACAAGTTGCTAGTGAGAAGTATCATCCACGGGTATATGCGCTTCCTAGGAGGGCGGCAGGGGTTTTGAGCTTCCATTTCTCCTGTAAGCCCATGTTGGGGACAGGTAAATTCCAGTTGGCATTTAGCAGATGGAGGAGGCTGATGGCCCATCTCTGCCCATGAGCACTGAGAAGCTGAAACTAAGGGGGAGTGTGGAAGACTGGTGGAAATTGATAGTAACAGCAATTGGAGTAATTTTCCCTGTAGTGTAAAATGGATCCCATTATACCACCAGAGCCTACGAGTATGTCATAAATAGCTAAGCAAAGTGGTTATCACCACACAGTGATTTCGTAGCTTAAAATGGGCTCCGTGAACAATTGATGTGAATCATCATACAGATATAAATGCACAAAAGGCATCCTTTGCCATCTACTTATCGGCAGCTGCTGACAATGATGCTTGAGAGAACCAAGACGTGTTGCCACCAAGGGGTTACCAAAAATCATTTGAGGGAAAGCCACTTTTTCCCCCCGGTGAAGATCTGGACAGGCTGCTGAGAGTCAAAAACGTTCTGCATCTGTCCATCTGGATGTGTGGCTTAGTCATGAGTGGACAGCACTGGTCTTCAGTGGCTCACGGCCTTTTCTGTGGAATTGAAAAATGAGCCCGCTGCAGGCAGCTGAACTTGGCTTGCCTATTTGAAACTGCAGTCTGTTGGAAAGCAAGATTGGGAAAAAAACAACAACAAGCAGAAGTGCCAGTTTGGCTTGTAGCGTTGGAGAAAACTTTGGCAGCCAAGCCTGATGTTTCATGCAGAATACCTGCTTCTTCTTGCAGAATACCTGCTTCTCCGCCTATATCAGGGGTGTCAAACTGGATTTCTTCGAGGACCAGATCAGCATTGTAGTTCTCCACAGGCCGCCCAAGGGGGGGGAGCGGGGAGATGGGACAGATGCCTCCTGCAGCACTTTGCTGGCCAAAACAGGGTACGGGGAGTGCATGAGCCCCCCCGTGCCCTGTTCTCAGCCTGCATGGCCTCCTGCAGCACTTTACTGGCCAAAATGGGGCTCGGGGGGGCTCATGAGCCCCCCCCATACCCCAATTTGGCTGGCAGAGTGCTCCAGGAGGCTGTCCAGGCCGAAAATGGGTTGCGGGGGGCCATGGCAGACGCACCGTGGGCCAGTCCTTTGCTATTTCCAGGCCGGCCCCACTGGCCAGATTTAAGCATCCCATGGGCCGGATCCAGGCCGCAGGGCTTGAGTTTGACACCCCTGTCCTATAGAGTGTGTGTGTGTGTGTGTGTGTGTGTATGAATTATTGAGTTCTAATTCTCCCTTTCCTTAGCAAAAAAACTGTACAAACTGAGAACCCAAAACATTACAGGCAGTCCTTGACGTATGACCACAACGGAGCCCAACATTTATGTTGCTAAGTGAGACATTTGTTAAGTGAGTTTTGCCCCATGTTACGACTTTCCTTGCCACGGTTGTTTAAGTGAATCATTACGGTTGTTAAATTAGTAACAGTGGCTTCCCCACTGATTTTGCTTGTCAGATGGTCAGAAAAGATAATCACGTGAACCCGGGACGTTGCAACCATCATGAATATGAGCTGTTTGTCAAGCATCCAGATGTAAATCACATGACCATGAGGATGCTGCAATGGTCATCAGTGTGAAAAATGGTCATAAGTCACTTTTTTGGTGCGATTGTAACTTTGAACGGTCACGAAACAATCTGTTGTAAGTCGAGGACTATCTATATTACTCGCATTTTTTCCCTCCCTGCCTGCTTACATTTCTTTTGTAACTATAGGCAAATAAGCATAATTATGTCCAGGTAAAGAGAAATCCACGTTCACATATTTTTGAGCCCCGTTGCACAAAAATGTTCACCTCTGGTAGGAGAGAGCTTTAATTTTATGCCAATTAAAGAAAACAATCACCAAAACAGAATATATGAAAGGCAGGGTTGAGTTCAAATGTAGCCTCTGTGCAATGCCTGAGCAGCAGCACGTACCAACTTTCAATCCTTGAGAACAGCTCCCATATGCCTATCTTAGGTTTAGATTTAGACTTAGAATAACTTCACTGTCACTTTGAATCACTTTTGTCACTATCAGATTTGGGTTGCCTTGTGCTGGTCATTTGATTTGGGTTGCCAAATTCTAGATAAGCAGGTTTTCTCTGTCTCTTTGCTGCCGTTTAGTGACCATCTGGAGTTTTGCCTACAGAAATACAGAATAACAGAGTTGGAAGGGACCTTGGAGGTCCTGGAGTCCAACCCCCTGCTCAGGCAGGAAACTCTATACTATTTCAGACAAATGGTTACCCAATCTCTTCTTAAAAACAGTACTGGAGCATTCACAACTTGTAGAGGCAAATCGTTCTACTGATTAATTGTTCTCACTGTCAGGAAACGTCTCCTTAGTTCTAGGTTGCTTCTCTCCTAGAATAGTTTCCATCCATTGCTTCTTGTCCTACCTTCAGATGCTTTGGAGAATAGGTCTTCTTTGTGGCAGCCCCTTAGATATAGGAACACTGCTATAATGTCACACACACACACACACACAGAGTCCTTCTTTTAATTAAACCTGACATACCCAGTTCCCGCAACTGTTCTTCATATGTTTATGTAGTTGTATAATATGAAGAAGTTCAGTCTCCCTGAATATCTATGGAGATTCTCAGCCATCCAAGTCATGGCTGTCCCAAAAGTGCTTTTTCAAGAGGCAACTGGACTTTCTGGTTTTCCTTTGAAGATGTTTTGCTTCTCATCCAAGAATGAGTCCAGTTGCCTCTTGAAAAAAAAGCACCTTTGGGACATTTAGTCTCCCTGCTTCCCTGGGTAGAAGTTCAACACCTGAGATGGAACCAAGGGATTCAGAACAGATTTTCATCCTTTGAACAGGGAAAAAAAAACCCTCTACACACTTTTAATAGTAACACTCCTTTACATGCCGGCACCATCACCGCAATTGAAATGTACGAAGCTGAGACACAAGTTAATCATCTTAGTAACAGTCTGTGCCTTGGGCTGGCTGGCTGGCTATGAATTTGGGAGTTTGCAGTTCTGACACATCTACAAGGTGCCAGGTGGGAAAGGCTCTCTTTGATGTTTCCTTGGGGAAACAAAAGTGTGAAAAAACAAATAGGGGCAAACTTGTTTGCAAACATACATTCATTACGAAGCCACAGATATCTGCAGCTGCTTGTCAGGTATATTTTTAGGAACAAACTGGAGTTTTACTGCTTAGGGATGTGTGAAAAGGCTCTGTGTCTCTAGGATTTGTATCAGAGGCTTTAATGATTTGAGTATTAAGAGGCAGGAGGGGAATGCCGAGAGGTTGTGGGGTTTTTTGTCAGTTGGATTCTGCAACCAACCCTGACGAGCTGAATAATTATGAAAATTGCACTGTAACATTTGACTTTCCCATTTAATTAAATTTGATTTTATTAGATGCAGATTGCCCTCAGCCTCAAGAGAAGTAGTTAAGACTTATTTGGATGACAATAGCTGTACTCAGAGGTGGGCTGCACTTACCTTAACAACCAGTTCGCTGGTTGTGAGCGTGCATTGGTTGTGTGATTGCTTAGAGTGATTCCCTGCAACATTTTCTTTCTTCTTAAAACGTATAAAATCCCTGTGCTTTGTCACCACTTGACTATGGCATTTTATTTGTAAAAGGTGTATCCATGTGTACTGTGCATTGCTGTATTTTTGTAGACTTTTGAAACTACCTACAATTTAAAAGTAAAATAAAGCAAGAATCATGATAAAGTATGATGATCCTGATAAAATTCAATGGAACTATATCCAATGAAAAAAAGCCAATGAAATCCACTAAAAAAAGACTAGTGTCAGTTAATTCAGAGGTACTATTTTGGGTCTTCCTGAAAGCGCTGAAAGATTGTAACTAACTGGCTAAAATTCAGAGGCAAACTGGTGCATTCAACTTGGAAAGCGCTATTGTTCAGGAAGTTTTGAGTGCCAGTATAGTGTGAAGGTTAGTGTATTGGAAGAGACCAAGGAAATTCGTAGTCGAAGTCCATTCTGTCAGTTGTAGAAGCTGATGAAGTAGCTTGGAGCCAGATTCTCTCTCTCCAATCAGCACATTTCACAGAGTGATTGCTGTGGGAATAAAATTGGAGGACAAAGGATGCTATTTTGAGCTGCCAGGTAAAAAATGGGATAGTAATCAATACTTAGAGGCACACAGAAAATAGGACCATACCTGATCATTTTTAATATACGAGAAATAAGAAAGAGAAAAAAACAGTGTTGTGTTGAACCAAACTGGAGACTCATCTAATCTAGGGTCTTGTTCCTAACCAAATCCCAACCAGACACTACAAACTGCAACAGCAGGATTCTGCTGCTCATGTTTCGCAGCCACTAGTACTAAGAAGTTTTGAAAATGCAGATAATATGTAACCATCTTTCTAATAGCCACCAATAGCCATCATCCTTCATGAATGAACAGAAGGAGGTATTCTCCAGAAGCTAGGCTAGAAACCTGCATGACTACAGACGTACTAGACTGTGTACAGCCACACTGCTTTGCACAGTTGCCAACTTCAGACCTTAGTTAACCAAGCAGATGCTTTGATTGTGATGGCCCTGTTACTACACCTAAAAGTGGGGTGCCACTTTGCTTGGCAGAATGGCCTCAAAGGGGTGCTTAAAACCCCAATAGCTGTGCGAGATGTGGCAGTGGGGAAGATATCTCACATGTCCTATTACGCTGCAAATACTACAGGGACATCGGATCAACATATCTTCTCCCTCTATTAGAGAGATTTCTAGGGAGATCAGATAATTTCTACGTGAACCATCTCCTTCAGGATTCAAATCCAGTCATGCAGTAGCAAAATGTTGTGCCGCAGCAATGATAATAAGAAAAAAAACAAAACCAACCACCTAAAGAACTAAAGATCCTTATTCGTATTACTACTTCGCTTAGTTACTTTCCAATAATGTTTAGAGAATGCATTTATTTGAATGTTTAACTTTTGTGCTGGTCTGTGATCGTAATAAAGATGGATTCTGATTCAAAGGGGTGCTTCATTGAAGGCCCATTCAAAGCCAGGACCTCTGAGGCTTCTCACAGGTTTAACATCATGGCATTGTGCGCCTCATGAGAAGCCAGAGTTAGTTCTTAGTGTAGACAGGTTGCAGCACTACAAACTTGTACTGTTACGGTGTATGATTGCATATGGAATTCATATTCTACCTAAGAACCAATTAGACTTCACCTGTGGTATGGCTATTCTGTCCTGTGTGCCTGAAACAGCAATTGCTCTTCTGACCTGAAGCTTTTAACTCCTCACCCTGTTGACAAATGGAAATATATACACCCCCCTTCTCTTTCCATATCTTGTTCCCCTTTCCCCTTTATCCTGTCCTTCATCTTCCTATTTATCTAAAGCAGACCAGGAGCCTAGACTTTCACCAATCCCACAGAGGGATTTAGTAATTCAGTTAGTCATTGATGTTTTTCTTTCCAATAGTTTGTGGCTCTGAAAGGGGTGTGTGTATCTTTTTCTCCCTTCAAAGCATGTACCGTAAAACGTGATTCTAATTTAAATTATAATTCTTCCGCCTCATTCCTGTTATCTGTTATTTTGGTGGACAATATTCATAAACTCTGCGTACGCACGTGATCATTGGTGTGGTACCCAAAGGCCTATCTGTGAAGCCGCCCCCAATAAAATCTGTCATTCCTGCATCGGTCTCCTTAAATTCTGAAGTCCTTTAACTGCTGTTGTATCTCTCTCTGTGTTCATACTTTGGGAGATAAATTTCAGCAGGACACCGGTACAGAATGCAGTGTGGGCAGAGGTCCATTACTTCTGTTTTCCTTTCAAAGTAAAAAATGCCCAGCATCTTAAGTAAATAAGCGTGTGGGTGTGCACGTGTGTCTGATTTTTGCTTTACAAACGGGTGATCCCAGTCAGTGTCTTCTGGTCTTTTGTACTCAGTCTCCCCTTCATTGCTATGCTCAGAGTAATGGGATTCATAAGGTGATCAATTGTATCTGAAACAGGATGTGAGAGAACTCTTGCTGACCCCTGTATTGCCTGTCCTCCATTTGACAGGAACCCACAGCAATTTCCTTTCTGAGGCTCATATCCATAACACATCATTAATACTTCCTGCAAGCGAGTCTGAAATATTGATGCTAATTGCTCTTCTGGTTTGCCTGGCAGCACATTAAGCAGGTAGAACTAACAAGCCGTTTTTAAAAATAATGAAACGGGGCTAATGGACAGCCAGCCTAGAGATGGGCCTTATTACCCAGAATTCTCTGAGTGGGCTTTGAGGGGATTGTTTGCTCAGATTGGGTGTTCTTGGCATGAAGGGAGATCAATCGATCAGAATATAGCTGGAAGGGACCTTGGATGTCTTCTAGTTCAACCCCCTGTTCAAGCAGGAGACACTATAATATTTCAGACAGGTGGCTGTCCAGTCTCTTCTTAAAAACTTCTAGTGATGAAGCACCCACGATTTCTGGAGGCAAGCTGTTCCACTGGTTAATTGTCCTCACTGTTAGGAAGTTTCTCCTTAATTCCA
>JANHFL010002216.1:118648-131935 GCA_032468155.1 Oxyrhabdium leporinum
GCTTCTGCTAATCAGGCTGTGCTGAAGCAGACCAGGTTTTTTGCTGTTTGCTGCAAGGAGGCAAATTAATGGGAGGCAGAGGCAGAGGCAGAGGCAGATTTTTTTTCCCTTGTTTTCCTCCCCAAAAGCTAGGTGCGTCTTATACTTCGGAGTAGCTTGTACTCCGAAAAATACGGGAGAGAGAGAGAGAAAGAGAGAGAGAGAGAGAGAGAGAGAGAGAGGAGAGAGAGAGAGAGAGAGAGAGAGGGAGAGAGATCTAGGGAGATGACAGTAAAAAAGCTTCGATGTGTATCTACTCTTCCTTTTCCACTTAAATATGTCAGTGAAGAACTAATCTATCTGGAACTACTGTGTTTTTCAAACTAAAGTGTTCTATATAATTTCAAGCTTGCGAAATACATTTTTTAAAGAAAGGAAGCAGCGTCCTTTTGCTAAACTCTGTGTTTTTCCCATAGGGATACCACTTATCCCCCACTCAGTCTTTTCTTGGATTTCTAGAGCCTAGTTTAAATGTCCCCATGTTACTATGTCCGCTTAATATGTAGGCAGTCTTGTTGGTTGGGGGAGGGATGGGATGCATGCATTTACCTAATTTGGGGTACCTTATACAACACATGGCACAGAAATCATTTAACATCAGACAGAGGCTGTGTTGCCATTGGACTACAAAAGTAGTCATCTCCTTCTGGGGGAAGTCCCCAACTTTTCATGCATGTTATTCATGTTATTCTAAGGTATCTCCAAGTAGGGTCAACATCATGAAGCATTAACATCAGTCTATACTGTAGATAATCTTGAATTACTCAATTTGCCATGGTATAACAGCTGCTTAAATACCTATGCTTATTCAATCAGGAATGTTGGAAAAAAATTTCTTTGAAAAGCCTAATGTTTCAGAACAAAGAGAGTGAACTTTTTTCTTTTTTTTTTGCTTGGAAGCATTGAAACAGAGGTTGGGGGAATCTTATTGCCAGAGGTGCTGCAATTATATCAGCAGGGTGAACTAGAATGGGCTTTTTAAAAAGCAAGGATCTCCCTTGGTTTTAATAACTCATATTCAGCAATTCCTTTGTAAATCAATAGATCCCATCTGTTATAGCATGTCAATAATGTTGTACGTCTATTTCATTTAAAGGCAATATTCAAATCTTAAGTTAACTACAATGAGTTCTTTGGAAAGTATTTTAAAACTCTGGATGATTTCGACGTTGAAGTTTATAAATCTGCTGGGAGCATTTGATAGCATTAAATTTCTTTTAAATCCATTTTAGCAAGTCAGTGAGAATTGACTGGAAAGATAATCCATAAATGCTGTTATATATGACACAAGATCAATTGTAACTTTTGTAGATTGTGTTGGGGTAATTGAGCAAATTTGTACATACTATCATCTTTGGTATCATTCCTTTTTGTGAAATGTTTTTTGAGAAATTGGAAAAACCTAAGGCATATACATAAGAAATCAATTCAATTTTCCAATTTATGGAAAATTGAAATACACATACATGTTTCTTAAAAGAACTATATTGTAAATGGAAAGGAGATGGGGAAAAAACTCAAGCTGTTAAGTAACTTCACTCTTTTTAAAATCCATATTATAATGTCATCAGACAAGTATATAACCTTTGTATGGCCAAGGGCTCTACTTGACAGGAACACTAGCTAGGGAAGCACACTTCAAAGATGGGGGCAGAGAAACGATGTGTGAGGTGCTCTCACATTCAACTTTCTAACTTAGAGGCGTTTGGGAGAAGATTTTGGGAGAAGATTTGGGAATTAATCTCTAAACTCTCAGAGACATACGTAACCCTAGAGATTCTGACTGAGCCTGTCTGATGAGACAATTGTTGTCATAGAGTTGATCCTTCATCTGTCAGCAATTAACTCTGACTAGGTAGACCAACAATCAGGAGAACCGAAGCTGAAAATAGTCCGAAAAATAAGGTTTTCAGAAAAAAGATCATGTAAAGGGAGAGATATGAGACTAAAACAGAACTGGAGTACCCATTAAGAGCTAGTACCCATGGACAAGAATGAAGACAAGAGCTAGAATTCAGATGCTGGATCATAATAATACACCAAATCTCTGACCTCTAGTTTACATTTATGTGTGCATGTAAACAATTGAAAAAAAAATGCTGACAGAAATTGCTAACTCTTAGTAGTAGTACTAATACTAGTACTATTGATTGGGCATGTTAATACAGGTCACACTAGTTAATTATGGTGGGTATTTTGCTCTTGATTTGCATACTTTCAAACACACAGTTCATTTGTTGTTTCTTGAGTTGCAAAATTCATTTTGAAGTTGGTATCTGCCTCCATGCCAGGCAGTGTATCTAGTCACTAATTTATGCCTAAGTATTAACAAGTCTAACCACAGAGCTTTGTACTTTCTAGGTTTACGATATTTTTAACCCTTTTTAAAATCTTTTTCTTCAACAAATCCAGTGACAATAATGGCTAAAAATGTAATTCCTGCAACATTCTAAACAATAGCTCCACCTGGTGGAGCATTTTGGATTCTTGCCATAAGATTGAATATAGTAAATCCATTTTTCAGACTCGTTCAAAATTCAGTCATTAGTTCACAAATTGCCTTAATGCACCCAGAGTGTAAATGTACTGTGCTGAATTGTACAACACAATAGCCTGAAGACATTTCAGATAGCCTTATATTTGCATCTTATATTTGCAACACCTCTACAAATGTTACTCCTGCAAAATCCAAATGACAAGATCAGAATAGAGCTGGAAGGGACATTGGAGGTCTTCTAGTCCAACCCACTGCTCAAGCAGGAGACCCTATGCCATTTCAGACAGGTAGCTGTCCAGTCTTTCCTTAAAAATCTCCAGTGATGAAGCACCTACAACTTCTGAAGGCAAGCTCTTCCACTGGTTAACGGTCCTCACTGCTAGGAAGTTTCTCCTTAATTCCAGGTTGTTTCTCTCCTTGATTAGTTTCCATCCATTGTTTCTTGTCCTGCCCTCTGGTGCTTAGGAAAATAAGTTGATCCCCTCCTCTTTGTGACATCGTCATCATCATTATTTATTAATTATTATTATTATCCAAGATATGAAAGGATAGAGTATAGGTTAGAAATAGGGAACTATAGTTTTGCAGATGTTGCCAGATGCCAATACCCATCGCCCCCAGCTAGCCTGGATCATTATTGGGGATGCTGGGACTTAGGAGTCCAGCCAGAGACCATAGAGTCTGTTCCTCTGCTGGAAGCAGTAAAGGATTCCCTGCTTTAATGTGATTCTTCCAACTCTCTTTTCTTGCAGGGGGAGCTGCTCAGCCCCTGTCGCTGTGATGGTTCTGTCCGCTGCACCCACCAGCCTTGCTTGATTCGCTGGATCAGTGAGAGAGGCTCCTGGAGCTGTGAGCTGTGCTACTTCAAGTACCAGGTCTTAGCCATTAGCACAAAGAATCCGTTGCAGGTAAGCCTTGCCTGGCGACTGAGCTTTAGGAATAGTGGCTGGAAGGGGAAATAGAGGAGTCAAGAGCAGAGGATGGTAGACATGGTGTCTCTGATCCATGTGCCTTGCATAATCTTTCTCCTCTTCTTTCTCTCACACATGCATACACATGTACACGCACACACACATACACACACGGTTACTATCACATTCAATTATTTCTCCATTTGCTCCCCTCTGAGATATGGGGCAGACAAGAAGTTTCCCCAGAAATGTCTGTGTTGTTGAATGCGCATCTCCCTTCCCACTTTTTTGTTCCTCCACCCATACGCTAGCCTTAGCAGCCCCAAATGCTGCTTGAGGAACTGCCCAGAGGGAGCAGGTTCCGCTTTGAAGCTGTCATTCACTCAAAATACATCAGCAGAGGCAGTCGGGTGACCTCCACCAGGAGTGTCACTCTGGAAGGGATCTTGGCAGATCAGGAGATATCTGCCCGCATTCCCTTGTTCTCTTCTGCAAGTGCAACATAATTTGGCAGACAACATTTAGGCTGGGAAAGTCTCATGCATAACCTTTATTTTTTAAATTTTTTTTGGTCACGCTGTAGCATAACCGTCTCTTTCAACTTTGGGTGCTCGGTTCTCTCTCTGTGTAGCCTCTCGTCTGGTGAATTCCAGCTCCATGTAAGGGGTGAATGGAGAGGGGAAACTGTACCAAGTGACAGGCGAAAAAGTCGCAGTGTAGTGACTCTGCCAGTGACAAAAGAAATGAATTGGTCCTGAGTCATGCACAGGCGGACAATTTGCTTGGCAACGTCATTCCTTGTCCTTAACTCCAGGAACAAGCTGTTCAGAGAGAAGTTGCTTCCTCTCTCCCTAACTTGCTCCTTCCTCATGGAAGGAACTGTAAAATACACACACACACACACACACACACAGAATATAGGAGTTTCAGCAGTGGGTTCTAGCGCTGAAAGTGGACTAGTGGAGACTGAGCGACAATTTACCTTGCAAATATGATTTATTTAGGTATTTTGTGCGGCTGCCCAACTCCCCACAGTGATTCAGAACAACTAACGGAACATGAAAAACTAAACAACAATATGTGCAAACCAGATCCATAACACTTAAACCTAATTCTGCCATACCCCCACCCCCACCCCGGCAATGACAAAAGCCACAACATCTCATGGACACAGTCTAATCTTCCAAATGATCGGATGATCCAAACACATTCTTTGGGATGCATAAGAGTGAAACTTGTGTGACTTTCTTATCAACTCTATGCAGATGCATGCTCTCCCTTTTATGCAAAGAAACCACCCTCCGATACTAGAATTAATGCTTTTTAATTTGGCAGGGAGTTGAGTATGACAGGGAAGGATAAAAAATTGGTGGCTCTCAAGATGTGGCCTAATGTCTTTGTAGTCCCAGTGATGGATGCTGGGATGATGCTTCAGCAATCTCTGGTGGGCCACTGCCTCTCTCACCTTACTACAGAGAGCAGAAATGTGAAGAAAACTTGCAGTTTGGATAGGAGAGAAAGTAACATTAGATTTACTCTAATGTTTTATTACATTTATGAGCCGTGGTGGCGCAGTGGTTAGAATGCACTACTGTAGGCTACTTCTGCTGAGTGCCGGATGTCTGCAATTTGACAGTTCGAATCTCACCAGGCGCAAGGTTGACTCAGCCTTCCATCCTTCCAAGGTCGGTAAAATAAGGACCCAGATTGTTGGGGGCAATAGGCTGACTCTGTAAACCGCTTAGAGAGGGCTGTAAAGCACTGTGAGACGGTATATAAGTCTAAGTGCTATTGCATATTGCTGCTCTGCTAATCCCAAAGGTGATTTGCATCGCCTCTGTGATAAAGGGGTATCTTCAGACTTGGCCCTCTCGGTCCTATTGGGTAGGGACACCCATCAACTCCACAAGAGTAATCACTCAAGATGAACTCTCTTGGCTTGTTTTCTCCTTTACAGTGGCAGGCAATTTCCCTGACGGTGATTGAAAAGGTGCAAATTGCAGCCATCATCCTGGGTTCCCTCTTCCTCATTGCCAGCATCTCCTGGCTGATTTGGTCATCACTCAGCCCCTCAGCCAAGTGGCAGCGGCAAGACCTGCTCTTCCAGATCTGCTATGGGATGTACGGTTTTATGGATATTGTCTGCATAGGTGAGAATTTCCTTTTCCCAAGCCTTCTCCTGTCACTTGAAAAATGACCAGAAAAGGTTACTGTTCCCTCTTACAAACAGAAGATGCCACGGGCAGACAGAGGCAATTTCTTGTGTTTCTCTGGTTCTCCTATGCAAATGAAAGCAAAGAAGTACCAGGGTAGATTTCAGCAGATTTGTATTGTGGTAATTAATGAAATCCAGGTTTCCCAGAGTGTCTTCCAGGAATAGTCTTAAGGGTATAGACACACGCTGAGTGAAACTAGGACAGGCAATGATAGACATGCTTTTATTGCAGTCTGCTTGAATTTGAGTTTGCAAGAATTTGCTGCCATATGCCTTATCATGTTTTTGTTTTCTCTTTTGCTCTTTTAAATAACTTTGAAGGCTTAGGGGTCCTTTGCATGTTTGCAGTTTATGCAAAGGGACTATACTCTGAGCTCAGCATCTTGAAAATCACTTTACAGTATTCTGTTCCTCCTGCAGACAATGCCAATGAAGTTCTGCTTCTGATTCACAGGGCTAAAATATCTCGTACATTTCACATATATATGTAGCTACAGCTCAAACACAAGCTCTTGATATATAGAGATAATTATATCTGGATAATTCTAGAAGAGACACAGATTGAACTAATGAACAGATTTTCATTGGTTAGTCCCAAGATCCTTTCCCATTCTTAAAAATAAGCCAAACCACACTAATGTGCATTATTTTCATAGTTTATAGATAATGTACAATGTAGAATTTAGCAGCTTTTCATACTGAATTTACACTTCACCTAAAGTAAATTCTAAAATTCAAATTCACTAAACAGCACCAGCCCTCCAACATGTGAAGACAGAATATAGGTAGTGATTTTTGTGTGTGTGTGAAGATTTGCACACTGAAGTAAGGGATTTAAATTGCTAAGCTTTCGCACTGTGTCCAAAGCCACTGAGTTTTATTTTAGGACTTAACACATTAATTCTGAGGTTGCTTTTGCCCTTCCTAAGATCAAGATCAGCTTTGCCTAGAAATAAGGAGTGGCTTTTAGTTTCACAAATACATTCCCAACTTCCAGAGAAAGCTGAAGAACTTGGGTGCTTAGGAGAAACTCAAAAATATAGAAAAATTACCCAGCTGTCTGTCAGCACCTAGACAATCTTAGCAGATACCAAAAGAAGAGAATATTAGTAGCTCAGGCTTTCAATGTGGGGTCCTTGGTGGTCTCTCAGCTTGGTTGTTTTCTATTTTGTTTCATTACCAAAGTAGGTAATGTCATCATTATTTTGTCATGAAACATCTGCAAGAAAGCAGCCAAGCTCGAAGACCACCAAGGACTCCCATAATTTTAGCAGATCTAAAGAAAAACCAAGTGGGGTTAAACTTGGCTAGTGCTTGGCTGGATGACTACCAGGAAATCTCTGAATTGTAGGCTAAACTGTAAAAATTAAAAACAAAAATACTTTAAAAAGGCAACAGACAAATATTGTTGTCAAAGAAACTACACAGATATATCTATGAATTCACCAAAGTTCAGCTTGAGTTGGAGACTTTATCTTTCATAGGACTATTTAAGGAATACATCTAACAGTAATTAAAAGAGCCCAGCATTGTTCAGGCTTCAGGGTGAAGCTGTGGGGGCTGGGAAAAAAAGAAAGAAAGAAGAAAGGATGTTGCTACTTTAAAGGACCCAGAGGACTCTTAAAGCAGTGGCATACATTATTTTTAGGGTAAGCGACAGCCTGCAAAAGACTCAACTCTTTTAAAGGGTATCAGAGGGAAGCTGTGCTTGTGAGCGGTCAGAATCATTTCTTTTTGTGACGCATGCATTTTCCTAATATTAACTGCATGATGCTACATCATGCAGCTTAGTCATAGCCCTAGAATTTGCAAAATATTTCTGTTGAGGCCTTCAGAGCTGAACACAATGCCCATCCCTGGAGAAACCGTCTGTCATCTAGGCTGGCATGTCATCATTGTTTAGTTTACAAATCACCCCGCCCTTCTCTGCTACCCACTCTCATCCATGGGACAACCTTCTGGTTCCTTCTTCCCCCTCACTTCTGCTTTACCCTTATGTGCCAAATACTCCATCGTAACCGGCATAAGTGAGCAAATCCCCTCCCTTGAAATCCCTATCAGATTGAAAGGCTATCATTCCCATTCAGGTGCAGGCAAAATGAGTAGCATTATGGTGGAGGGAAGCGGCTTGAATATTTCAAGACCACATGGGTAGGGTGGCCAGTTCAGGACTGTAAGAATCCAGACCACTGTTGGATGGTAGCAAAAAAAAAATACGCAAAACTCTCTTGGACATCATGTAATGGTCAGTTAGAGGTGTTACCCTGCTTTGGTAACCCTATATGGGCTGGGAAGGAATTGGGAATCATGGTTCCTGAATGGTCATGTGACTGTACAATATCACAGGGTCACAGGCTCATGTCAGATAGTGATAGAGAAGGGAAGATACCTTTCTTCCAATGCCTGGTTCTCCAGTATATTCACCAGGCTTCTTACATATTAAACAAAGCTTTAACTGAATTTCATATGAACTGTTAATAATAACCTGCAAGCAAGAACTGGTGGGACCAAAAAATAGATAAAGTAATATAAAATGAAGAAGCTAAAGTGCTCTGGCACTCTGGCATTCCAACAGACAAGCAGCTGCCATGCAACACCCCAGACTGAACAATTGTTGATACGAAAGACGAAAAAGTCAGGCTAGTGGTCATGGTAGTACCTGGAGAGAAGCAAAATAGAAGAGAAAGAACTGGAGAAAAATCACAAAACACAAGGACCTGCAAATAGAAGCAAAACTGCTGTGGCAAAAAGAAGCAAAGATAGTGCCAATAGTGATAGGCACCTTGGGTGCAATCCAAAAAAATCTAGAGCACCGCTTAAACACTGTCAGCATTGACAAAAATCGCCGCTCAATTGCAAGAGGTAGCTTCGCTTGGAAGAGTTTACACCCTATGACAATTCCTTTAACACCATAAAACAACTTCTGCATATCCCAGGTCCTTGGCAAGACTCAGTAGGCAGACAAAAATGCCAAATCAATTGTGCAACCAATAATAATAACAACAATAATAATTGAAGATTAAATCTATAATAATAACAATAATAATAAATAATGCCAGGTGATGCACGAATTGAAGAAAAACAACTAGAAAAAATAATTAAATACAGCAATCTGCAAATGGAAGTTGAATGTGGAGGAAGAAATAAATGGTTATACCAATAGTAATAGGAGCCCTTGTAGCAATCCCCAAAGGGTCGCCTAGATATATGAAAAATCTGAATTTATCAGACGTGAATATTCTGACTTTGCAAAAAAAACACCTTATTCGGAACTGCCTATATTTTCAGACATTACCTTAACAGCTCTTAGGTTATTGGTTAGGACTCGAACTATTAAGTTTTTACCAGTCCCAGAATCGAATTGAAGATTAAATGTTAAATAATAGTAATAATAATTTCAATCTTTCTGAAGTGGGGTTTTTTTGTGCAAAACTACCAGTTTTACTTTCAAAGAAATGTGTGATAAATACTTCTTTACCCTTACTAAACATGATGGCATCAAAATTATCTGAGTATAAAAAGATAGAGAAAATACTGCCAGTTTTGGAGGTCAGGGAAATACTGGACCCCTGCTTAACTTCTTTATGCTTCCCTAGCATGCATTTGAGTAGCAGAAAATAAAATGGTGGAGGATTAGAGAACACAAATGATTGGAAGAGTAGTTCGGGGTAGAATGGCATTTCATATTTCCATGCCTGTAATACCTGTACCTTTTTTTGCTGTCTCTGTAGAGAGCAACAGCATTTTTATTGCATAGATGAAATGGAATAACTGCTCCCATTTGGGTCACTAAACCCAAAGAAATAAATGTGGTGCATCAGAATTTTTTAAAAAAATATTGATGAGTCTTTCCACATTATTATCACCATACTATTACAGTAAACCTCAATTTAATAACCTAACAGGGCAAAAGGAGTAACCGTTAAGCCAAAGTACTCATTACATCCAAATAAGAATTTAGACAAGAGTACTTTTTGTAATTTGCGCATGTGTAAAATGGCATTGGATGCATGCAAGAAAGTGTGGATATGAAAGTTGGTGTTTTGCATCCAAAATCTTCTATACCGAGATCTAATAAAGAGAGGACCATCTTTATCACCAAATGACATTGTCAGTAATCCAGCCCAAATCTTTTAATTATTTAAATTATTATTCCATTGAATACTATTTGTAATGCATACTTTTACGTAAGAGTCATTGATTTCTATTGAAAAAAAATACCTTCCCGAGATATTTCCACAAACAACAGTGACTTCTAAAAGTAGTTATTGTGGATTACAAATATGATTTAATTGCAAGAATTGTATTAATTTTAAGGGGTAGATTCCTTAAAAGGCTAATATCATTTTTTTAGGCACGCCTAACAATTTAAAACAGCTGACCCTAGGGCTTTAATGAATGACAAAAAAGGTGCTTCCTTTTTTTTTCCTGAGGTCTGAATCATTTTTGAAGCATATTCAGCCTTAGTAATTTGTCCTCGGTGCACCCTGTGCTGTAGTTGCTGATAGGTTTCTCATCAGATGAGATATTTTTCCTTTAGCACTACACACCCTCGATTGGAAAGAAACCTGTTTTAAATTGGAAGCTGGTGACATTCACTAAAGGGACCGAGCCAGGTCTATGGCACTGATGGATGAGCTCTGTTGAGATGGGCAGGATAACAGGCAGGCCCTTGTGGGCAGGAGCCAGGTGCTGTCACTGAGAAATGAATGAATGACTTTTCTGTTTCCCCCTTGATTTGACTGAATTACCTGTATGCGTGGTAATGACACACCTTGGGAGATGGCAGCAGGGCGCTCAAGTGATTGCCACTGGATGTTGCTTCTTTGGTACATATTTATATTTGATTGGTTTACTAGGAGTTTGTGAACAGACCGAGAGGGAAGATTTGTATTTCTTTCACAAAATTATTATTTTTTTAAATTAAAAAAATACAGGTACCTGTGATCACACAAACATAAATCAATTTCACTTGTTGAAATATATATAAGCTCTATTTTGACATCTCATCTAGTAGAATGGTTCTTGGAAAAGTTCTGATTAAACATTCTGATCATCCCATTTATTTATACAAAGTGAGTCGAGTGAGAGTTTTGTTTATTCCTAAACACAGTATCCGGTGTTTATACAGTCTTTAATGACAAATGGTTCACAAAACGTGCATTTCCCATCGATACTTCAACTTGAAGAATTAATTCTATGTCAATTCCCTATGCATGTAAAATGTAAGATATTTGTAACTGAAAACTGTAAATGTTCATTATTTTTTCTATAACTTGTGCTAATAACCATAGACGGGGTGATTTCATCTAAGGCAGGGATGGGGAACAATGGCCTTTTTATGACTTGTGGACTTCAACTCCCAGAATTCCCAAGCCAGCCTCAAGAATTCTGGGACTTGAAGTCCACAAGTCACAAAAGGGCCATCTTTCTCCACCCCTAATCTAACGCTTGGTGGTAGTTTTCCAAACAAAGATTTTGTAACAGAATAGTTATCTCTATTAATATTATCCTCCATCATTAGGACTAGTAACAAATAGAAGGATTGTATTATGCCAGTCTTTATGTCAGATACTTGGATAAATTTTTATGTTCAATTTCTTATTTTATATTAAGGGCTACATGTGGCTTACAAGAATTTTTTAAAACACAATTTATTTATTTATTTACATATTTTATAGCCATTATATGCTGCTCCGTTCGTAACATTTTATTACGCATTTTTAAACAATAGACAAAATACTAAAAAAGCACACTCCTAAACACAAAACAATTTTTAAAAGTGGGCAAAAAGAATACTTTTTACAAAACTAGTGATAAATAAACAAAATAGAGAAAAGGAGAAAAGGAAAAAAAATATGAACAACCTATACATATGATCTCTGTACATCAATATTAAACAATATACAGGTAGTCCTCAATTTATGACCACAATTCAGTTCAATGTTTCTGTTGCTAAGTGAGACATTTGTTAAGTGAGTTTTACCTCATTTTATGACCTTTCATGCCACTGTTACTAAGTGAATCACTGCAGTTGTTAAGATAGTAACACGGTTGTAAGTTGAATTTGCTTCCCATTGTCTAACCTTGTCAGAAGGTTACAAAAGGTGATCACATGACCCTGGAACACTGCAACTGTCATAAATATGAGTCAGTTGCCCAATGTGCGAATTTTGATCACGGGGATGCTGCAACAATCGTAAGTGTGAAAAATGGTCATAAGTCACTTTTTTCAGTGTCACTGTAACTTTGAAAGGTCACTAAATGAATCATTATAAGATGAGGACTATCTGTATTAGTTTTCAAATTTAAAAGAGAATAAGAATCTATTATTATAAATATCAAGACATCTATGTCAAAGAGAAAGGTATTATATTATTTTTAATTAGTACAAAAAAAAATCTGGATAATTATCCTTAATGTCTGGAATAACAACAACAACAATAACGATAACAACAGTTATGATTATTTTCCAATTTCTCAAAATAATTGCCTTATTAATTCCACATACCTAATTTAGCCAAAGCTGCTCAAAGTCAGTCAAATTCCATACTTTAAACATAATCCAATATAACATTATCGTCTTGAACATTAAATGATTTCCACATAAATTGACTGATGTATATTAACATATTGTTCCAAAAAGATGCCAACTCAAAAGAAAATATGATACAAGTCAGTGAACTCTTCCATAAAGTTAAATATTCATGAGCTTCAATGTCAGCAATCCAGTCTACAACCCAATGGCCCAAACATCTCCGGCTCTTTTCAGTCTCAGAATTGAAAGGTCCATTTTACTATATATTGACCCAAGGAATTGCCAAGGCCTTAATGGAAATAAATCAGAAGTTTCCAATGAGATTCACAAAGGATGACAGTCTACTAAATTTCTATTCCACATAAACATGGCTGATATGATAAAAGCTCAGTGATATTTTTGAAATCACCAACATTAAAATATAACCTCAGTTTAGGCAGGTCACTAAATCCTTGGCAGCCTGTTTTGCATATAAAAGTGCTCCATAATTTGTCTATCTGAAGAAAATACTTGGATGAGGTTTTTACATTCAATTTCTTCCTGTTCTTTATTAAGGAGTATATGTGCAGTTTTAAAAATTCTATTCTATTCTTATACCCAGGCCTGAAAACTCAACTCCCTAAGGCTGTGAAAGTACATGTAGTCCTTGACTTACAACCACAATTGAGCCTAAAATTTATGTTGTTAAGTGAGACATTTGTTAAGTGAGTTTTTCACCATTTTGCGACTTTTCTTGCCACAGTTGTTAAGTGAATCATGGCAGTTGATAAGTTCGTAATCCGGTTGTTAAGTGAATCTGACTTCCCCATTGACTTTGCTTGTCAGAAGGTCACAAAAGGGAATCATGTGACCCCAGGACACTGTACCCATCATAAATATCAAACATTGTCAAACTTCTGAATTTTGATTGCATGCTCATGAGGATGCTGCAAAGGTTGTAACGATGAAAAACGGTCATAAGTCACATTTTTCAGTGCCGTTGTAACTTTGAATGGTCACTAAATGAACTGTTGTAAGTTGAGGACTACCTGCAGTAACTTCCTGAAGGCCAACTCATTTTTTTGTAGTTGAGCAAGAGATTTAAATA
>JANHFL010002220.1:0-10406 GCA_032468155.1 Oxyrhabdium leporinum
AGAGTATTGCTTATAAGCTGTAAACCGCCCCGAGTCTTCGGAATGGGGCGGTATATAAATGTGAAAAAATAAATAAAAAATAAATACAATGCTGATCTGGCCCTCGAAGAAATCCAATTTGACAACCCTGTCCTAGAGCAATTTTAGCCAAAGTGTAAGTTAAGGTAGAGCATGCCAGATACCCTATGGTGCCAAGAAACATCAAATTGCACAGTTTGTCCTAGCACATTATCTTGTAAAGGTTAATTCCCTATAGGACATCACAGAAGTATTCATGTTTCATTAAGTAACTATTTATTTTACTATGAGATAATTGTTATCTGATGCCTGTCAAACTCCTACAGCTACGTGTGATGGCAATTCTGCTGACAGAACAGAAACAGCATTAGATGCATCGATTGTAGCTGCAAAAAAGATTATATACTCAAAACGTACAAGAGCTGAGTAGCAAATGCTCTGAATATTCTAGGATGTGTGCATCTTCGGTAACTTTTGATACACAGCTTCAAGGTGTGACAGCTGCCAATATTGGGATTCAGTTGATATTAATCAACTGCTGAATCCCAATTTGCCAACTTTTGCAGAGACGATTACAGTTGACACTGATCTGCAAACTCTCTGGGACCCAGTTGAGAATTTAATTTGGCAAACCGAGCCAAACTAGATCTCCATGTCCAGTTTCAAAAGCCTTGGTCCCATCAGGTGGCCACAGCCAGCTGATCTTGTCAGGCTGGCTGATCTTGTCAGGCTCAAAAGATATGCCGGATTGGGCTAGTTAAAAGTCTCTAGAGATTCTCAGTCATCCAGGTCCTGGTTGTCCCAAAGGTATTTTTTCAGGAGGCAACTGGACTTTCCATTTTTTCTTTGAAGACATTTCGCTTCTCATCCAAGAAGCTTCTTCAGCTCTGACTGGATGGTGGGGGATGGAAGGATTTATATTCCTTGCAGACAGCTGGTCGTTTGCATTCTTTTAGACTGTCATTGAGGTCACTTGGAGGTTTATATAATATAAATCCTTCCATTCCTCACCATCAAGTCAGAGCTGAAGAAACTTCTTGAATGAGAAGTGGAACGTCTTGAAAGAAAAAACAAGGAAGTTGCCTCCTGAAAAAACACTCTTGGGACATTGGGCTAGTTCTTGAATGCAGTGACACATGTGCAGATCTGTATATTGGAGAAACAAAACAACCACTCCACAAACACATGACATAACATAGGAGAACAAACCCATCGGGACAAGATTCAGCAGTCCACCTGCATTTGAAACACAAAAGTCACTCTTTTGAACACAGCAAAGTCCACTTTCCAGACAGAGATGACTGGTAGCTTGAAGGATGGGTCAAAGAGGCCATCTACATTATGATTGAACAGCCCTCTCTCAACAGAGGGGGAGGGAAACGATACCACTTATCTCCTGTTGACAACACAGTCCTTTCAGCAGTTCCAAGAAAGTTCCACACTCATTTGCACTATTCAGGTGACCCTGAGGGCACAGATAAGCCTCCAAGTGGACTCAATGATTCTCAGAAAGAGCGCTAATGACCAGATGACTGCAAGGAATATAAATCCTTCCATCCTCCACCAATTCAGTCAGAATTGAAGAAGCTTCTTGGATGAGAAAGGAAATGTTTTTCACGACCTTTTTTTGGCCACAACTATTAAGTGAATCACTGCAGTTGTTAAGTTAGTGACATGGTTGTGAAATGAATCTGGCTTCCCCATTGACTTTGGTTGACAGGTCACAGGGGATCATGTGACCTCAGGACACTGCAACCATCATAAATATGAGTCCGTTGTCAAGCACCTAAATTTTTGATCGTGTGACCATGGGGATGCTGCACCAGTCGTAAGTGTGAAAAATGGTTATTAAGTCTACTTTTTTCTAGTGTCGTAACTTCGAATAGTCACGAAATGAACTGTTTTAAGTCGAGGACTATTTGTATTGGAAAGAAACATAGAAAAGATTCAAGCTTTCACATATTGCTGTACTGGTGAAAAACTTCCAGTTATTATTATTATTATTATTTTTTACATTTATATACCGCCCCATTCCGAAGACTCGGGGCGGTTTACAGCTTATAAGCACCGAACTGGTTCAACCTGGAGATACTGGTTCACCCGAACCGGTCTGAATCGGTAGCATTCCACCTCTGCCTTTTATCCTACTAGCTTAGGGGAAAGCTTAGAGGAAAATTATGAACAATATATCTATTTAAATAAAGAACCAATAAACTATACATTATATTTAACAGCCATGTTAGAATTTCAGAAAATACTAACTCAATGCCAGTATTGTTCTTCTGCCTGCATGGACTGAATGTATATTGGTACACCAACATGGGGATGAAATCTGAGGTGATGGCAATAACTAGGCCATTGCCGATGACAGAGAGTATACCAATTGTTTCTAGGATGTAGTACCAGATACCTATAAAGGGAATGAAAAACAAAAGAGATAATGTCTTAGTCAATATGTGGAAGAAAGAGAATTTGCCCTAACTGTAATGAATCCTTATCCCTGCCCCACATAGGGAAGAATAGTCCTTTTCCAATACACTGCTTTGAATAGCATTATTTGTGGAAAATGTAGAATATAAATGAACTATAGGCTGCAATTAATTAATTGGGATAACAAGGAGAGAAAAAGCAATATGGAACAATGTGGTGACCTGTGTGTTATTTAGAACAGTTTCTCAACCTTGGCAACTTTAACATGCTAGCTGGGGAATTCTGGGCGTTGACGTTGAAACGGTTGAGAAACATTGAATTAGAGAGTAAACTAGGAATGTTGCATTCCTCATTTTCATTCTCCAAATAGCATCTATCTGGATCTTCTTGCTGTGGCCAAACCTAGCTAGATCTTGACTTGGGAGGCTGTACTTCAATGGTTTCAGTCATAAGTCTTGAGTTGATGTATTGCTCTAGACCTCAATGACCATCAAAGCATTTGACTCAATCCCAAAATTCTATCCCTTTGTTTAAAAGCAGCTATATCAAAAGAATACCTTATCACAGTAAAATTGCTGTTTTGACACATAAAACAGGCCTACCAAATGGGCTGAAAATTTTTTTCTTTGATCTGCATCTTACCAATGTTGTTAGCTTTCTTGGGCACCATTCGCTTCTGCAGTTTCGTCATTTTGATAGCATCCAGCCGAATCTCAACAATGTTATTGATAAAGGCCAGAAATGGTGCAAGGGGGAAAGCAGCCACGAAAATAGTGGTGAAGCTGTACTGGATCACTAAGGATATAAAGAAGAGGTTGAAAAGAGGCAGGAAATTAAACAACATGAACTTTCGATTACTACATTTGTTGGGGCAAAAAGAATATGCATATTCTAGTCCAAGAGCTTGCAGGTGATAAGAGCACATTGATGTCTATTTCTTTTCCAAGGAAAATATGGGAGCTCTAATTCAGAATGCTTGAGTTTTATGAGCAACAATGCAATACCTTAAGTGTACTGGGCATATACAAGTTGGATTCAACATTGTTAATATTATCACTGTGATCATGAATATTTCTTTCAAAAATTGGTGATAAGAAGAACTGATAGCAATCAATGCAATAATACAGCTATAGTATTTCATTCTCATGTTTCTCTAAACCATTGTGTAGCTTTGACTGACAAAACAGCCAGCATTCTAACCTTAGTTTGGCCTGCATCGCAGGTTGCCGAGTTCTTATAATGTATTGTGAGCTTTTCCACTGAACTTCACTTACTCATCTCCATGTATTCATCAAACAAGGTGAAGACATTGACTTCATTGAGCTGATAGTTCCACAGCCATTCCTCCTTGCACGAATCCTGGGATGTCTGCTCCACATTAATCCTTTGGTGCTTTTGGCACTGCAGACGGCACTTGTAGGTTAGGGAACTGAAGGGGGAAACATGTAATATTAAGGAGAGTAAGATTCAAAAGAAGACAGCTGATGACTGTTAAGGTGCTCATGAATATCCACGCTTAAGGAGGCCAGCAATAGACATAATCTACCCATCCTGCAACTTGATGACTTCCCCAAATGGGAAACCCACAACTCCCATTTTCTCAAATTCTCAGGTAATCAGGTTGCCTTTCTTTCACACACACACACACACACACACACACACACACACACACACACACACACACACACACACACATATATATCATAAAGGCTAGGATATTTGTACTCTAGGAACACTTCATAGATCTCTCTCCAAATAGCCGTTTGAATGTTCTTGCAAAGAAAGCAGTTATTCATAGGCTTGATTCACACTGGAGATCACACTTCTGTTCCTTAGTATTTCTTTAAATCTACATAGTCACCCGTCTCACCTGACTCTGAATGGCTCACACATTAAACAGCAAAATCAAACATATATAAATAAAGTTTAAAACAATCAACTGCAAGCATTAAAAAGTATTAATAGAAGAGAATGTTTCTAACTCAGTGGTGGAGTTCTTGATGCTCTCTAAGATTGCTTCTTCAGTGTGATGTTACTTAGTTGGGTAATAAAATATCTGCAAGAAAACAACCAAACTGAGAGAGCACTAAGGACTTCATTGGAAAAAAAAAAGTTCATGAAAAGGCCAGCCGACAGCTCACAGACAATACAACTATCTTGGAGACTCTCCATGCCCACAGGATCCTGATGGCACATTTAGATTGAGCCAATCTAACCAAAGGAAAGATGTTGCCAGGAGTGGGTGCCACAGCACAAAAGGTTCTCTTCCTGAGTCCCATCAGATGAAACTCTTTTGTAGATGGGATCCATAACATGCTCATCTGTATAATGTAGGAACTCTTGGAAAACAACTAGCTATGACAGTTCCATTTAAGAAGTGAGGCAATTTCTAAAAACTTGCTTCTCTATATATAATGAGGTGGGCAATTGCCAGATCCCAAACCACTTGCGGACTTCGAAGTCCCAGAGAAATTTCAGTTGTCAGCTAAATTTGACAATATATTTCCAATCAAACTTCACTGGGAGAATAAAGAAATCAAATGGGTTAAGTTCTAGAAAGGCTTAATGCACCTTTACACTGCAAAGCAAATAAAAACGGTGCCTGCTCTGTCATAATAACAGTAATCCTGCAGAAAGCTGCCACTCTGCACATCATCATTACGTGACTGTGCTGCCCTCTGGCTGCTGACAAAAAAAACCACATTTTTTTAAAGTGCAGAAGCTCCCTGATATTAGTTCAAGAAATATCTGTGATAGGATTTCTTCAGTTTACCAGCTCAAGATGTTCTTAAATAGGATTCCCATAATGGGGCAAACTGTTGTAATCATGTGTAGAAGCCCTTAAACACAGACACGTAAATGAAGTTCTTGCCCTCACTCCCTACTTCAAAGTGCTTATATAGAGCTACTGTATGTGTGCACGGGAGAAGAATCACAACAGTAAAAAGAAAAAGCATAGAACGTTGTTATTCCACAATCGCCAACTCCAGGAGAGCCTCCTTCATGTCATGGTTCGCCAACTGTTCGCTATAAAAATGCAGGCTGCGTATCTCACAGGCAAAGACCCGGGTTGAAGAAAGTAATTTCATCGCAGGACGTTTTTAATCCTAGATTTAGATGATTTAAGCATATGGGCTGCACCACATCTTCCAAAAGAAGAGAGGCCCCACTCACGTTCCTAGATATTGGCTCACCTGGTTTAAAAGAACAAAACTCCTTCCTTGCCCTGAAGCCAAAGAAGAAGTACAATTCATCATTTCTTTTCCCAGAATTGAAAATGTAATTGCATGTGTGTGCATGTGCACACACACACACGTTTCACTTGAGCTGTAAGTGTGCAATGATCTGGAAAAATAAAGAGGGAGCTGGATTTGATCTACTTACGGAACCAAGTACTCCATGAGGTTGCTGAGAGTTTGCTTTAATGCCATAATTACCAACATCTGAATGAAAAGGTCTGTAATGCAACCACTTGGATGACACTAGAAAAAGAAAAAGGAATGTGTTGTAACTGAAGAGTGCTTCCAATGTCTTCTCTTCTTTTTTTTTTTGGTACTCTCATTCTGCAAAAGGTGTACGAGGAAAGAGCTAGAAAATGATGCACGTCTGTACATTTCTTACGTTTTTGTCCAGCTTTCCCTCTCAAGAGCTCAAGGTAGCATATAAGGTTTTTCTTTACTCCATTTTATCCTCTCCCAAATCATCTGACCAAATATCACATTGAGAGAGAGAGTGATCGACCCAATTGGTTCTAAGTGCATGATCCGAACTTGTCTTATGTATCCTTGCATCCATGCCTACCATTGCTGTCATGAACATGTGTATTGGGATGCTTCTTTCTGGTCCCTTTTATAGAACGTTCAGAGTGCAAGTCAAAAGTTATAGTAAGATTTAAGCAACAGAATAATCTCCATCTGGGCCCAAGATTTAAACCATACCAATATGCTAAGATATGAATGAAAAGAGATGAAAGAAGACATTAATTTAACAGGAGATCAGGGAGGAGTGAAAAAGGGGTAAAGTAGCTTACTTCTTCCAGTCTCCATTTGCCAGCCACACGTACATAAGATCCCGGACGGCCATTAATCCTAATAAGGAAGTGAGATTAAAATATAAATTGTTCCCAATCCTAATGATAGCTTTGATAATCATCATATACAGAATGATACATTTAAAAAGTCCAACAGTGTTTTTTAAAAAAGCATTTTAAACATCAAAAACTAGAGTCAGATCTTCAAAGGACATGGATAAACAAAGAATTGAGGGTAGGAATCCTATAGTTTCAGAATGTGGCAAAGTTTTCAATAAAACTTAGATCTTGAGATTCAGCTCTAATACCTGCAGATGCCCAATATCTAACTCTCCCAAGTTCATTACTTACTGTTTACCTCCCTAGGAAGAAAGCAACGTAGATCAGAGAAGAGAAATGGGTGAAGAATTGGAAGGTGAAGACTTTAATTGTATAGCTTTTCTCTCGCTCATTGAATGATCTTGGTCTCTCTGGAAAAAAAGGCACAAAACTATACAGTCAGTTATACAATCAGTTATATACAAAACTATACAGTCAGTTATAGCCCTTGGAACATCTGATGCCTTACTCAGTTTCAAGAAAGTATTTTTCATGCACCGAGCATCTCTGTAGTGAGTCTTCATTCATCCCCTACAGCAGGGGTGTCAAATTCAATTTCATTGAGGACCGCATCAGAATTGTGTTTGATCTCGGGCGGCTGAGTGGGCGTGGCCAGGGTGGGGGTGGCTAGATTGACATCACTCGTGTCGGGGTGTGGTCCTGTGGTGGCCCGAGTGTTCTGCCAGTGAAAATGGAGCTCGGGAGGGCTGTGCGCAGCCCCCTTGAGCTCCGTTTTCGCTGGCAGAAGATTGCAGGAGGCCGTCACAGCTGAAAACAGAGCCTGGGTGGGCCATGCATGGCCCTCCTGAGCTCCGTTTTTACTGGCAGAGGCACCACGAGCCAGTCCTTCTCTGTTTCAAGGGCAGCCCTGCAGGCCAGATCTAAGCACCCCATGGGCCGGATCTGGCCCATGGGCCTTCAGTTTGACACCCCTGCCCTACAGAAATCTTCAACTATAAAGTTGTTTTCCAGTATATATATATATATTTCAAGTAGAAGGATGAATGTACACAGCATTGGATGCTTCTTACCTAGTTCACAGAGGAAGTGTGCAATATACTTGTTCACCTGCAATAGAAATATAAATTATACAAGTGCAGAGAGTCTGTGAAACAGACAGCTGCAAAATAAGCAGCAAGTGTGTACCTTGGTCATAATGACGATGCTCAAGTAGTGCAACACTGCACCCGTCAGGACTGCCACTGTAGTGGCTTTCTCTTGAAGGAATTTTGAATTGGACTGAGTAAACATTACTGTCACCACAACCCGGTAGATGACCAAGACATGGGCAATCCCAATTAGCACACATATCTAAAAAAAGAAGGAAGAAAGAAAATATTGATAGCACCGAAAAAGAAAAATGAAAACATTAGAAGAAGAGTGGGAGACCAGGTGGTCCATCAGTTTCAGGTATGCATGATGAAACTACATCAATTCCATCTAAAGACATGCTTTGTGACCTATATTGATTAAATAATAAAGTTATTAGTGTTGAAAGTGCCATAAAATCTAAATGTTTAGCTGCTGACTAATTCATACTACCTTTCTGAAAGCTTTGCTTATTTCTTTTTGTTTTATAGGAAGATGGAACAGAAAGTGGCTTGTGAATCTTTTCTCTCTGCCATTTCTTATCAGTAAAAAGTTACACTGCTACACTTAGATTTTGGAAACAATCTTCTAAAAATAAAATTTCCAAATTTCTCTTTTTGGAAAAGTTGTCCTGCTGCATTGTGAAACAGTGTAAATAATCTGCTGATTTGTGATAAATTCCAGCTCCATCTGGAAGGAAAGGTCTGGGTTTTATTTTCATAAAAGCTTCCAATATCTGAAGAGTATCACAATGGCCAGAATTATTTTTCCCCCCTACTTTCCTAGCTCCCAAATGGGATCTGAATGTGTATCTGAGTTTTGAAGGAGCAACACACAGTTCCTTTAGGAATCCTTGAGAATACAAGTTTTGCCTAAAGTGGACCATCTTTTAAAGAACATCTCAGTTTTGGCAACTGTAGTCTGGTAGTGATGCTGCGTGATCTGTGACAATGCACAATCCCTCACACGTTTATGGGTTCAAACTCTAAGATTGTTGGTGCGCTATGAGAGCTGAATGGCAGGTTTAATTAATGAGGGCAAGAACTGGAATGTAGAAAAAAACGTCCATTTCCTGTATCCATTTCTGTTTGAATATACAGTAAGCCTATGGGTTAGACAAAATAGTAATGGTCAGAAAAATGAACTGAGGGTTTAAACTACTGAAAGTGATACTGTCAGCTGTCTTTCTAAGAGACTATTGTATCACCTGTCTGGATGTTTAGGTTTCTTTATTTGCATTTTAATAAAGCTGATATTAGCATTTTAGCATGGCATCCATACTTCCTTTTAAAGTTTAGCAAACCATGTTTTTCTTTTAAAGAAAGCCATTTCTTCTTTTGATAGCGAGAACTAGCCTTTCCAACAACTAAACAATAGGGAGCGTATTCTGGAAATCCTTGAATACTTGCAAGTATATTACGATACAGACTCAAGTGGGAAAGTGGGTGATGTAGCCGATAAATTTGCCACTTGTGGATTATTATGTAGAATCAATGCTTTCTGGATTTAATTTTCACATGAAATCAATGTATTTTATTGTTTGATCACTTGCTTTCTATCACATACACTAAATGTATGTATTATTTGTTTCTATGGTCTATTAAAAATTTTGATACTTCCCACCCTTAATAAATCTTTATGCTTTGCCTGAATTACTTAAGTGATTCATATTTTCAGGTCTGCAAAAAAGCCCCATTGCAAAAGTAAAATTGATTTATCTCCCAAATTCAGGGAGTAGATCTTCATTCCACACAAACTCAGTGCCTAAATTTCAAGGCAACAATTGCATCTTATTCACATATCCCATTGGTGTCCAGCTAGCATATTCTTTCACAATAAGAGGTAAAGACCAGGAAAAAAAGATGTAATGCATGTTTTGCCTATTATCTAGGCAAATATAACATTGCTCATTTTTATTATTTAGAAATAAAGAAATATTTTGAAATGCCTTTTCATTTATACGAATCTCTTCTAATTATACTCCAAAGGTGTAGTATTTTTCTTATACATGTAACATTAATAAACATCCAAAATAAATATGAAAAATACATTAGGAAAACAGTATCCACGTACCCAAATAAGAGCTAAAATAAGCACAGTTATACTGCGGATATATGAATGCTGATACTCCTCAGAGGTATTTTCAGGGTTATTGATGAGCTCTAAAGTCACTTCCTCCTACAGAAAGAAGTACAGTCACACTTAGCAACCTCTTGTTAAGGTTTCCATTTGTATTAAAGATGGGAAGAAAACATCATTATTTGTTCTGTTCAAAAAAGGGACTACAAGGAAGGAAGTTTTATTAATACTACATCTTCTGACTCAGCTTTTTCACTCCTATCAATTTTGTGATCCCAGTGGTAATAGTAATCACACTTTTCTTAAATGCCTGAAGGCTATAAAATTCTGAGGTTGTTAAAGAGATTTTTTTCCTTTATTCCAATTCAAAAGCCAAGGAGCTCTGCTACAAGGAGAAGAAGTGCTGGAAAGCCATCAGCAAGAGGCAGGGGAGGAGAACATTCAGCCGGCATTCAGAGGCAAGCAGGAATCACAGGGCATTGCTAGAGCCGAAGGGGCTATTATTGGTCCAGGAAGACTCCGAGGATGCTGCCGCTTCGACTGCCGCCTCCACGGGGGCTACCGGCCTGGCAAACACTTGGGCATGCAGAGGCAGCATCGAAATCGACTGTTACAACAGCCTGGCAGGTATAGGGTGGTCACTTTGGGGGTTTTGGCCCTG